>JASKGN010014007.1:0-10322 GCA_030556245.1 Falagria sp. GC000072 | reverse complement strand
TTAATGCAGAAATAGTGAACACTTTTACATTCTACCAGTACGCTTTTACACTATTTTGGCATCGTTATACACAACATCGCAATTTATTCCATCGGTCATAAGTGACGAATATCGCTCCTGGCTATTCCCTGTCATAAATGCAAATAGGTATTTTGAAACTAAGTAAAAACCTTAATAATTCCACTTTTTGTTACTTATGAGATTAGTAAGTATCGAGAAAAATCAAGGTAATTACATGATCAAGCATACATGACCTTCAATTATGAGGACAATAACAATTGTTAAATCTCACGAATTAAATATATTTTTGATTAAGATTTAATAAAAACTTGTTTCTCGATATTGTTATTACATATTATTTAAAATCAATTAGAATTATAATTGGTTTTCAATTATGTATTATATTGTTTGTTCTTTTAGCTGCATCATATCGTGGACCTGGAGAAAACGAAGAACCTGATCATTATGCTGAACGTACAGCATTCACAGGCGATTCTCGAATTTTGGGTCCTTTCTGCATCGTTGTTGGTTTCATCATGCTTTCAGTTGGCATCCTGCTTTGTATCCTTACTCGACGAGCACGAATCAAGGAACAAACTATTGGTTTTCATTGCCCATTACATGGTGACTTTTATCCTTTGAGTCCAGTCACTAGCTCAAAAACTATCGGTAAGAATTTTTTAAAAATATTCTAAAAGAATATTTAATAATTTCGGGATTCTTTTGAAATTAATAATATCCATGAAGGTGACATTGAAAATGCACACATGTCGATACATGAAACATGACTTTTATTAATTTCATTTGACAACCGAATGAATTCCTAGGGAATAAAATATGTGGATATATGAAATTACATAGGGGATAGATATATCGACTTGCAAAGAGAACGACAAAATTGCCAGACACGTGCCAAAGAAATAAGAGAATTTTTCCTTCGTTGATAATATATGGCTTCAGTATCAGTTCATATACGAACGACTCTCATTTTCTCTGTTTGCTCAGATACTTTTTTACAGTTGAAGTTTCTTATCCTGGGGATAATAAAAATATATTTTTATTGGCTTGAATCCAAGTTTAAATTTTGTTTCATGCGTGAAGAGAAATAAAAATTCGTGTTTTGTTACTTAATTATTGATTTTTTAAGTATTGCAAATCATGCTATGATTAATATTACTATTATTATAGCGTTAAATTACAAATTTTTAAATAAAATCTGGATAAGTTAAAATTATAATTTTTATTTCATGCTTTATTTAATAAAACTTAATAATTTATTTTACGATTATATTATTATTAAATCAATAAAATAAAATTAAAAATTAATGTTATAGGAAATGATTATGCAATTCTGTAGGTTTTATAGATAATGCAACATATGGAAGTTATGTGATATATGCAAATTTACAACATTAAAATATACGTAGGTTAGTGTTCAAAGTTACCAATAATGGTAAAACAAATTGTCACATTTATAATTTACTAATGGAAATTCAAGAGTTTAAAATTGTAAATTAATTCTATTATTATTCTAATTTCAATATGATATATTTAATATATTCCCAGCTAAATTTAGAAAGATCTATCTGGATTTTTATTCAGAGAAAAAAATTCTCTGGTGAAATTTATTCTTTAACATTTACATAAAACAAAAATATGTAAAACACATTCTCGTAAAACCTATCATAAAATAGAATTACAATACGTAATATTTTCTCATTTCCGAATGTTTTCTATTTTTTTCAACCCTCTAGATTTGGCTATTTAGCGAATATTACATTACATTAGTTAATGTTAAAGCCTATTTCGTTTCGGCATATTATAATAGCGTGTTGCTTGATCAATATTATGGTAATAACATCGAATATATGCGAACTGTTTTCCGTATTCATTCAAGTTCACAAAAATAAGAAAATACATACGTTTTATTCCATTCCATTTGGCTATTTTATTTACTGTTACTAAACAGTCTTTAATTGTATTTGTGTCTGTCTATTCCTATTTAATTAATGTTATGAACATAAACCAAATAAAATAGGATAACGGTAATGAAAGTATCATTAAATTTGAAGGAAGGTAAAATATTCCTATAGAAATTTTTTGTTTAAAACGTAGAAATATTCGTAGTGAAAGCAAATGTTTAATTTATTCCAATTTGTAAAATGCTACAATGTTTATAAGTGAAATGGAATGGCGGTAAATGTTTGCGAATCTATACAATTGTTGCAAGTTGTTTTACATTTTAATGTGACTTTGATTGACGTAATACATTTATCATTATTTGATTTGTTGTTTATTCAAGTTCAAATTTATAAATAGCTTGAAGGTTTTAGCTTTCTTCCCGAAAAAAAAAATTCTTTTCGAATATTTTTTATACAGAATTTTAACGGTTCTTAATTTTTGATAAGGACTAAATGTAGTAACTCATAATCGTATTTCACTATAGCGTGAAATATTATGGCAATCTTATCGATTAAACAACCCACCACAAGTATAGTTGTACCTTTCCCTATGCAATCGATTCAGTTTAGTAAATAACGTCTATAAACACGAGGGAGTAGACTTGGCAATTCCCATGGCAAATGCCGCATTGCTGATTATTAAAATTAGTTATTAGTCTGGAGACTAACAATATACAATAATTAAGCCTGCTTTTCATCTTGAAACTTTTTTCATTTGGTGAAGTCCTACGAAAATTGAAATTGAAAATTTATCTTTGGATTATTAATAATCCTTATTCTAACTAAGCTAATGGGTTAAGTGGTTAAACAGATCAACAGACCCCCTCATAGTAGTCGCTGACTTTGTTCATTAACATCTCATAATTAATTTGACCTTTCGTCTTTTACCATATAAGTTTAATATAGATTCAGTATGGGATATAAACTTAACGATTTCGGCATCTTAATAACATCAAGCTGAACGTCGTTCATTATTCTATCATCGTTCATTTTAATGTGTGCTTGTTATTATAATGTAATTTTCATTAACTAAATGGTTTCATTCAATAAACACATTTATCTAGTTGTCTATTCATCTCTAGGCTATTGTTATTCAGATGATAAATAGCCAAGCATTTTGCATATATGCAAGTACATTGAATCTCGATAAATTTATCTTGAAAAGCAAGTTGCATTTTTATTTTTGCATTCTATTTAAAGTTGCTATGAATATATGTAGAATATTTAGAATAATTTTAAATTGTAGTTTTTTGTAACAAATCATTATTTCACCTCTAGCAGGACTGTCTCGTCTCATTAATTGTTATTCGCTTACAGTATAAATTGCTTAGTAATATTGTTTATAATTGTGTTAATTATAATTTGTAATTAGATTCGATACAATATGAGGATAAACCAGTTTTTGTTATTGTATGTAAATATTAACAGGAGAATGATTTATGGTTACATGTTATTTATGAGTCATAATATTTCTAGACGTCCTTTTTATTTATATTTTGAGGAAATTTCAACAAATTAAATAATTAGCTTTTATTCAAAATCTTTATAGATACTCTTCAAACTCGTGTATCTTGAATGCTTTATTCACTTGATAGAATTCCATTTATGTACTTAATAATCTAAGGAGTTGCACTCATAATAAGTACATAAAAGAAAATCAAGTACTTACTCAAGTAATTGAATTAACTAACTCCACGTGTAGCACTCGTGAGTCTTCTTCATTAGATATGAATGTTACGATTGTTATATATGAACAGTAATGATTATGTTTATTAATTAAATGCATATTGCAGTTTTCTCCTTATTCCTTAGAGCTCAAAGCATTTAATCATAAAACCATTACATTAATTAATTTACAGAATTTTATTAATATTCTTTTTTTGTTTTTTCTAGCTGCCATAGAAAATGGAAACAAAAATGGTTTCTTCAGCTGGACGAAAGGCCGAGGACCTGGTGCAATTGCTGTAGGTCCTCCACAATGTCCTCACAGTCAAGTATCCAGTACAAGAAGTTCATTGGCAAGTTCACCTCATAGCCAATGTCCTACGCCGCAGCCTTTTCTTGTCAATTCCATGTCTTTTGGGTAAGTTATAAAAAAATCTAGTAGTATTATAAAATATCTTGGTTCTCATTCCCTGTTTCATTATTTTCCCTCCGACAAATTACTTATTTATTTATTCATTTCCCAAATGAAAAAAGAAAATTTAAAAATTAGTCAGTGTAGACGCCTAGACATAAAAAGTGGATAATACAGGATAACTGACGCGTCCTGAAAAAAGGTGAATGTCCTTAAAGCTTGGTATTTTATCCTCCCTTGGTTTATTATCCTCGTTGCTTTTGTGAGATACATATATTCCTGTAAACGTCATTGGTTTTATTGACGTCACCTCATCATTTTCTCGCTTTCCAACAAAAAGAAGGAAGTGCTAAAATTAAATGAAGCAACAATGCTTTTTTATTAATAAGCAAAGTGCAGATCTATTTTTAAACGGTAGTAGTATTGTGTTTGTTCATTTCGAGACTCTTTTATAGATTATGGATTATATAAATCAATTATTTATTTATAAGATTCTTCGTGCTTTCAAAAGAGTAATGATAGGAATAAATAATTAGAATGATGAGAATGAATTCTTTTTCTTTTAGATAATTGTTTTAATGAGTTGTTTTCTTTTATATAACGAAGTATAGAAAAGAAGGATAAAATATTGAACAGACGTCATCATAATCATTATGGAATTGATTTTTTGCTGTTTGCGTACGACAGTTTGCCAATCAATCGAACTTGGAATATAATGTATTACGAGTATTACTACTTGACATTTATAGAATTTTTCTGGCTTCGAAAATGTCTCATTGTGACGTCACGTCACTGGGAAAATAGCACCTTGCTCATTTGATATTCCTGAAGATATCATATGCTATAATTACATACATAGAAAACTTACTGGTTAATTTAATAACTAGGATAATAATAACTTTAAAGATTGTCGTTCCAGCTACACAAAATAAACTAATGTAGTTGCAACTAACTATGTAACTATATCACATAACATAATATATTATCTTGCTAACTTTTATTTGTGAAAATAAATAATTTCAGAGGCAACTATATATATTTAAAATTAGAACTTGCATTTGAATTATTCAAATTTGGCTGATTTTCACTTTCTATGCATTTTCCAAAATTTGGACTTGCGACAGAATTAATTTCATCTTTATTTTAAAATAATTTCTGGAATTATGTACTATATGATTTACAAAGTTATAATATACAGGAACAGATGTTTGCCAAACAGGCGAACATTTGATACTCGTTGCTATTTTGAGCTAAGCGTTTATTTGATTTGGTCTCGGTGCCACAGTTCGTTCAACATTAATAAGATGTATTTGTTTGCGAATGCTTGTGCAAAACAAACATTGTTTCGGAAGAATGTCCTTAAGATATTCTAAGCAGCTCCTACCTACTTCTAATTAATTCGTATTGATTTGGGTTTTGACATTGAAAGTGAAATTTCATTAGCAAAGTGATGCTACTTACTAATTCAATGTTATATAATCCTTATTGATTAAATTCTTTAAATCCGAATAAATTAATTTCATGAGTTCTTTCACTTATTGTATAATATAGGAATATCTATAATAATTTGTGATCTTTGACCATGCAAACCCTTTATTTATGTTTACTTTAAAACCATTAATGTTATACTTATACCATACCTTTATTGCCATTCCATTTCGTGCAGATATTGTAATTGCTTTCTTTTATATGTGGCATGCCATAACGCAATATGTTGCATGTCGACTTTACCTCCTGCCCGAATTTTGCCAAAAATACTTCTGCTAGAAAGTCAAAAGAAAACACATATAAAAAAACACGGGGTAAAGTGAATAAGTACCATAAGGGTAGTTAGTTATTCGATCCTAAGTCCATTAAAGCAATGCTATCATGTAATGTATCCACGCACAAACACAAAGTTCGATTTTTTGTATGCTGCGCAAAATTGTTCTGCTCTATTATAACATCAACCTTGGTGCGAAATTTGTTCCAAAGGTCAAATTGTTAGGAAAACATTGCCATTGAAAACCAAAGGAATTCATCATTTTAATAATAGTACCTATTACTTTCTGTCATCACTTTTTACATCCATAATGATTGCATTGTTTTAATAATATTTCATATTTTTAGTGCGATGGTGCCATCAATAGTGCAAACATCACCGGATCAACAATTTGGTTCAATCCGATCACTTACTGTGAGTCGAGAAGTGGCGAGTTTTCCATTATCAAGGACTCCAACACCTCCACCAAGTACTTTCAAAAGGTATATCCCTATATAATTATTTACTTCTTTCAATTGTTTTTTTTTTCCATTTTATTTTTAGACAAAAATTATATCTGCAAGATAAAAAATTCAATTTATTTATTACTATCGTGGAATATTATCCTGATTTATATTTCTAAGCAGTCAGTATCCTTGTGTATTTGAATAAGTTTTGTTTCCTTTGCCAAAAAATCAGAAAACCACAGGCCTCTGGCGCGCTCTCATACTTCAACGGAGATTTTAATGATGCAGAATTTCTTACTGACTTTTGCCTTCGGGGAAAATCCAGATACATGCTAAAAATTTGCGACAAACATATAAAGCTATCATATAAAATAGAAAAACTGCTACTAGACGTAAACGTAAAGCCAGGCATTTTGCCAAAGGACGGTTTCATTTAAAGATTGTTGAGGAATTATCTCTAATGCTAACTACACAGTGGAAAAAGTTATATACAAAGTTGACAGGTTTATCTAGACCATATCAAATTTTGTAGCTTTATTGTTTCAGTTGTAAATAATTTTATGACTGAATTATAACTAAGTTTCATGATGCTAATTTTATTATAAACATAATTATAATTTGTTTGATATACTTTTCTCTTTGTTTTAGTCCAAATCTAGTCCAAGTACCAGACGAAGAAAAGCTCTTCTCACCAGATAAAGACGAAGATGACATTGAAGAATGTGAAACAGTGGTGAATCCACGTAATGGCCCACGTAAATCAGTTTCGATCGTCCTGCCACGTTCTGAAAATGACCAAGGGTGATTCGAAGGGTAAAAAGTAATAAATTCTACCAGAAAATATCTGTTAGCCAACTAGCAGCAGAATTACTATTACTTTCTTATTATTGAAATAAGAATCTGATACAACTATGTACCAACTATTTAATATAACTGAAACTCAACTATTTATAATATTTGTAAGCATGTAAAGACAAAACATTAGTAGGTAACAGCAAATAAGTTTAACTCGAAGTATAAAATTATTCTTAAGAGCTCATGAAATAAGAAAAGATCAAATTATTCATTGAACGTAAAGGAATGTGTTCCATATTAGTTATCTTTTCTGTACGAGTAGAGAAATTATTATTTTTGATGGATGACTATTCGAGTAATCTTATTATTCAAAGTAATATTTATAAAATTATGAATTATAAAGACATTAGTTTAAAAAAAACTAAATTTGGCAACTAAAACAAACGCATCACAAACAAAAGTGTATCTCGGTGATATTTTACTTTAATATTTTAATTTATATTATATTAATAACTCTATAAATAATTAATTACTAGTGACAAAACTGCATGGAAATTCAGATTATTTTTTGAGAATACATATTTAATTCTCAACATCATATTTCTAAACAAAAATTTTTGCATGTTATGTCAATTTAATTTAATACAAAATTTAAGAACAAAAAATTACAAAATAACGCTGCAAATACAAAAGTTTAATGTAAAAAGGTTGTGAGAGAAATGTCGAAGGAACAAATTGCGCTATTTACTATATTTAAGACTGATTAGATGTATTTGCACATTATTGTTAACAAAATATTAAGTCTGTAATATATTACATGATTTAATATGTATGTATTTCGTTTTAAAAATCAACAAATTAATGCACTGTTTACATTATAATTATTCTTTGTAAGAATAAATTATGTACTACAAATTAATGACATAACATGCATCCAACAATTTGCTAGAGGAAATTCAATAGACAAGATGTTTCATACTTATAAACTTAAATTATATTTAATTGATTTATTATTATTTGTTAATAATTATATACTCATTGATATTATACAATGATGCAACGTTGGAAAATAGCTTTATTAGTTTAAGTTGAAAGAAATATTTGTTTAATACAAATTATCAAACTCATTTTGGAACGTCTGGTGCCAAAACAAAATGTTGGCCAAACTTGAAAGAGTCAGCTGAATTGAACGAATGTTCATAAATAAACAAACATTCAAACAAGATAATTAAACCCTAATGGATATAAATAAACTAATTAAGATCAATTGAATTCTTGAATATATAGAATTGTTAAATTAATTAAGGGTTTAACTTTTGTTTGGATGTTCTTCATACATATACATAATTAAACAAGTAATTCATGTATATACATAATATAATTGCAATCAATTAATGATATTTACATTTGTAGTTTAACCAATATTTAAAAGTGATATAAGTAAGCGTTATTGCCCTACTCTTTTATAACAATGATACTGAAGAATTATTATAGAATAAGTGTAGATAGGTTTATGTTGAGGCTGATAAAATTAAGAGTGTAAGAGAAGTGTGTAAATTCAAACTTTATAACTATATCATGTCTCTTTTGTAAAGGGACTAGAAATTTTAAATATTAATTACATATTGATTATTTATGATAACAAGAAACATTCATGTTAGCATAGATTAAGAAGAGGACGATTATGGCTCTACATTTATATCATATATTTGCTCATTGGCCAGAGGAAGTAATTTTAGATAGAAATGCAAATAACATGTACTCTTTATACTTATGAATAATATAAAGATAAACAAACAAACATAGGAGTGCAATTCTTAAAATTTATCAACTGAACAAATAATTTTGAATTTATTTAATTAAAAGGAGTGGTAGAGCAAGTAGTGAATTTGGTTCTTGAAGATTGGCAGGCCTGATTGATCGGCACGTCCTCTATGCGCATCAAGAGAAACTGCATGTTGGTGCTGGTGCTGTCCACAGATAAGTAAGTCCAGTCTCTCCCACCTTAGTAGTTAGTGACAAATTTTTTGTGTTATTACAACATGTATACAAATGTAAAATGTGAAAAATAGTGCAACGTAAGTGCATATTAAAAGGGTGCAAATAATAATTCACATCGCAAGGGCATTACAACCAGCGTCAGCGGTGGAGCATCGCTTCATAGCGTTTGTTTTGGGTGAATTTCGCTGGCGCGGCAGCTAGTGCGTGTAGCGGGTGCAAACTGACATGGCGCTGGATATCATCGGCCAGTGGACGCGGCCCGCGACCATCATCACGAAACAAACGCATCTTCGACGGTGCGATTCCGCTGGACGCCTTATGCCTTTGCGACTTGCTCATGCACGCTGTGCACCATACACATTACCATTTATTCGATGTTAATTGCAGTTGTGTGTAGCATAGGTTTGGTTTGCACCTCTTGGACAGTAGCGCTCGCCGACTCGGCACCTCTGCCACACTCCCATCCTCTACTTCTGTTGGTGGTTTTTGCTCTTGTTTTCTATCATTTTGCACGGAGATTAGATGGCTTGTGGTACACTCTCAGCACTCTATCAACACACTTGCCTGCTTGTGGTTCGCACATACACTCAGCACACAACTCTCAATCAACTGTCTTCATTCATTGATCTAAGGTGAACTTATTTTCTTTTGTGCTGTTTCTTTTTAGTGGTACCCGCTCAGCATGGATGAACTGAGCGCTGTGGGGCTCGATCCCGACGAGCTCATGGATCTCGACGAGGCGGAGCCTTCAGACGTCGATGATGATGACGATGATAACTTAACTGAAATTCATTCACCGTTGCAGTTAAATTCTTCGTCGGGACCAGCGTCGGCGGCTACTTCAGCCGCATCGTCGCCCCCTGCTGCTGCTGATGATATCACGCCACCGCTTTTCTTTTCTGGCAAGCCTCTAAGCATCAAACGAGGTCGTGGACGGCCCAGGCGTGAAGGAGGTAAATATTCATTTAACTCTGAAATATTTTAATTTATTAAACATTATTTTATTTTAGGTAAACCATTCCCTCGAAGGAGTACAGTCACTGGTGTCAGTTGTAGTAGAATGAAGAAATGGAAACCTGGCGGTAGCGGAACCATGAGAGGAACACCCAAACGCGTTAAGAGTTTTGATAGGAGTGATTTCGAATTAACAATGATCAACAACAGTTCGGCGGACGAGATGATTCTTGATCCTGAAACGGGAGCGTTGATACCAGCTGATAAAGGAGATTATAAGATGCAATTACATGAAGAACTTCCTTTTGCTCCAGAAACATGGTAAA
>JASKGN010013993.1:0-16332 GCA_030556245.1 Falagria sp. GC000072 | reverse complement strand
GAATCACTTAAAACTTTAATTTGTTGTGATTCAATCAATTACTCATTCATACAATGAATCGCCATCGACATTAATTAATTCAAAACAGAAGAGCATTGTACTCATTACGTATCAGATAACGATAATAAATGGTTGTGTATGTTATCTATATATTTGTTATGTAAATAAATGCAAAATTGACGTGTTTCGAGTGATGCACATTTCAATCTCAATTAAATTCAAATTAAGATCAACAAAATGCCATCAAGTCTCGATTCACTCTAGAAAATGTTTTTGCCATAAAATAACAAACAACCTAAATGGTAATATGTCGGTTAGTGATTTCTATTTAGTCTAAAAAACAAAATGGCAAAGCAATCGAACGAAACTGATTAATTATTAATGAATAGAAAAGAAAAAACTAATTAATAAATGACAATTTTCTTATAGATGAGAAGAGAAACTGAATGTTTAGTCTGTTGTTGTTTATAACGAGATATAATAATCGTCAACTGGTTGTACATTGTACAATTGATTTGTTTATCATTCTGTATCTAATCAGTAATCAATAACAACATTATACTTCATTAAATTATGCATTATGACGAGGTGAAAACAACGTAAAAATTATTAAGTTTTTCCTATAAAATTAGCAATAGATTTTACGAATTGTTGCTATTAACTTAATTAGTAAATGTTAAAACGATGTGTTATTATTTATATTCGTGTTAATTTTATTTAAATTTGTTTAAAATTGAAAATTGCTTTTGCATATGGAGACTTATGTTAGGCAACTCAAGTTACATCTGCAAAAGCTCAACACTTTGTGCTTTTTTATTTTCGAGTTTTAAAGCAATATTTGTCTTTATCAATTAATTTAATTGTTGTTATTCAATGAAATATTGAAAATAGGTCAATTGTCTTTAATTATAAACTCACAATTGTTTTGTAAACAATTTGTCTAGGAAATAATTTAACGAATGTATTAGTCAAAGTTAGTAAATCAACCAATCACTGGAATAATTAAAGTAAAAACAAATGCATCGAAATAAACTGCACAAAATCGTATGTTCTATTACAATGATTCATTTTTAATTTATAAATATTTACATTCAATTTGCTATATACATTTGTCAAGTTATTAAAGTTAAAAACAATGGTTGATGTACTAATTTATTTCCAATTTCTACAATATGTTAATTACAATAATATCGTTATTGTTAAATAATACTATTATTATATATGTATGTCTTTCGACATCTAAATATGAAATAATCCCATTATATTAATTTATAAAATGAAATATCATTCGAAAGGAAAATTCTTACCACGTTATGGCTCAAAACATGGTAAAATATCCTTTCAATTAATATTTCGAGATATACTTTTGAATGTATAAAAGAAAACAGCGGAATGCTCTTAGATTATAAACATTAATTACAATTGCAATATGTAAACAAGAAAACATAAATTTTATTGTGTTTAGAAACAAAAAACAAATGTTAAATATTAACCACGTCTGTGTTTATTTCGCTTCATTACTCATGAATCTTTAATTTACAATATTATTGTAGTATTTAACAAAACATGAAAGTATGTAAAGAGTAAACGCAATGGAATAAAAATTAAACAAAATCGGAGAATGTAAAACAAAAAATATGCAAGTAAAGCACAGTTTAATAACTGTTAACAATGTCATGAATATGTGTTCAGAACCCAATCAGCTATAAAATAAACCTTACAACTGATCTTATATGAAAAACATGAAAAAATTAAATTATTATAAGTGTAACTGATTGTGTTTTGTTTTTTTAGTTATCCCTGAAAAATTCAAAATCCTTCAATTGAATTTGTGACCTCTATTGTCAAAATTGCGAACATAAAATAAAAACATATAGTGACTTCAACAAAGAACTAAAATATTTATTTCCTTTAATATTTTAATATATGTAATTTTATCTAAACTTAAATATAAACTTAATTACTCTTTACAATTGTTCTTAACAAATTAGTTCTATTATTGTATTTTATTTATTTATAAACTTAATTTTTAATTTTATTTATAATTAGTTTCATTACCAACTTAAATGTCACTTCGAATATTTCCACCAGATTTAGATCTGTCATACAGTGATGTGAATAAATGGCAGATATAATGGCCGCTAATAGTGGAGGAGTTGAATGGTCGTCCGTTATAAAACCATTTTTGTGCAGTGATAACGTTAGTTATGATAAAAATGAAGTACAAGAATTATGCACGGCGATTGTAAAAAGGTGCGTATTATATAAATATACTTGACCGATGACGTCCATCAGACGTTCATATTTGTTGAAGTAAATTTTGACATTCGTTAGGTTTGCGTTTGCACTAACCGTTTGTCCGCTGAGTAAAACTATTTATATGTGCAAGTTCATCTGCAGTTTCTAACTCAGCAATCTAAAAACTTAGATATTGTTGTTTATTTATATATTATTGTATTTTCATGTTTTTACTTACGCTGCATTCGTTGAAATAGTCAAAGTGAAATTCTACAACAGAAGGAAGGGAATCAAGAGTTCCTTTATTCGTTTGCGGTACTATCGGCGAATTTTATTACGAATTATGCTACTAAAGGTGAGTTAACATTTCTATAAACATAATCAGTAATAATGCAAAAACTATTTCTGTGAATGATTTCATTTTTATTCATTTGTAACCACAGATACATAAAAATTGAATGTCATGCGAATGACAATTAGAAAAATGATTGGAAATTAAATAATTTGCTTTAGAATTATTTAAATTGTATTGTAATATTAAAATTGTAATGTAATTCTAGTGTCGCCGGCACATCTGGAGGTTGTGAGTGCCGCTAGTCGAATCCTCCTGAAATATCTTGTTGGCTTATTAAATGCATCAACATTTGTAATAAGTGACGATAATAATCAGCATTTACGTATTGAGAGAAGTTTGAAAGCCATTAATTCGCTTTGCACTGGCATTAATTTATTTACACAATCCGAGATTTCTGCTCTAACCAACATTATGAAGGGCGAAACGCCAACGCAAGCAAATCCAACTTCTTCAGGTTTGAACATTTTTAAAAGTTTTAAATTATTTCAGTGTGTAATTAGTAACTTTTTTTGTAGAGAAAGAATCTGGTAATAAACCTGATTCAAAATGTCGTTCAGATTTGTCAGCAAATATTTTTGAGCAACTTACTATGCCTATACGAGATGGTGATACTTTACCTGAATTACCTACAATACATCCAACAACAACAACAGAGACGGGTAATAATGATCCTGCTACTGAAATTAACAGATTATTTCTTAAAGCAAATCGTGAAAGTCTTCAAGGTATGCGAGCTGGAGATACCTTAGTGGATTTATGTCTAAGTTTACCATCCATAAAGAAAACACGATCGAAAATTGAAGATGCTTTAGCAGGAAAACCATTTGCATTGCCTGCAAACCATTCAGAAGCAACTGCCGTACGAAACAACTTAGCATCAACTGTGGCTGAGATAACTTTAGTATCTTCAGCAATAAATCTTCCAGTTTTGGAACCTTTAACATCTACAAAACTAGAAAAGTTATGCAATTTAAGCATGGCAGTTTTGCATATTGCAGTGACACAATCAGCTGCTAGTTCAATTCTATCAATGGGTTCAGCAGTATCACCAAAATGTACTACAGTTCAAGCCCAAGCAAGTCATAAAGAAGATGATTTAGATAATAATGCTGTGACATTAGTCGAAGAAGCTTTAAATCTATATAGCTACATTGGAACAGTGATTAAAAATTCTACTCGTGCTGGTGGACATGTTTATCAGAATTATTTACTTGCTGGAGCATGGGTGTTAATTTCTGGTCTTCAGAATCATGTGGCTTCTTGTACTACAGCAAGTGAAAAGCCTGCACATTTGAGAGATGATAAAGGTCGTAGTCCAAGTAAATCACGTGAAGGTGCAGGATCAGCTCGTTCTGGTTTGGTTAAATTCCAACATTCATTTGGAGTTTTGTCAGTGGCATTAGCTACTGAAGCGTTGTTGCTTTTATCGGAATTGTTTGATGATTTGAATTTAGAAGTTTGTGGAGGGAATGGATCGATTGTACAAGTAAGAAATATTTTTATTTATTGATTTTTAGTTTTTTTATTGATGAAATATTTATTTTTATAGGTTGAACCAGCACCAATTTCAATAACAGGACAATTCACAGCTTCCCAACGAGTAGCTAAAATATTAAACACTGCTCCATTGAATCAACTCTTCTTTTATCTTGCTTTAGTTAGTTATCGCAAAGCATGTACTTTGAAGAGACATACACCTGAAGGAGATACATTCAGTCTTAGTGATTCAACAACATACTATGAAGATATGATTCTTTGTTCTGATGTTAGTTCAACTGATGAAGATGATGACAGTGAACCTATCCTTGGACAATGGTTCGAAGAAACTTTAGCACCACCGGAAAACAATGATAGTAATACATCTCCCACTGATAATCCAGATGTAAAAACTGTTCAGACAGATCGTGGGAATTCAATTGTTCCCGAGAAAGGAGAAGCTCATGGTTTTATTACTTTAGCCACGAGTATCTTTAGTTTCATGAATAAGCATTTCTTACTTTCTAAAAGTGCATATGTTTCGAGATATATTAAGACTGGAATAACAGATCAACAAATTGTGATTTTGGCTTTAATCATCAGGGATTTAGATAGGGAAACTGCACGATCAGAAGTTGGTAAGTCAAAATTTTTGAATTAATTTTTATTTATCTGAAAAACACCCAATATATTTATTATTTTATTTGGTTAAAATATTTCTTCCTAATATTTACAATTCCCCTTACATTTTAAAGGTACTATATGTGTATCTTTTGGTCAAGCTTTGGGACAACTCTACAGCGATTTCTCCGGCGCATTGACACGTTTCACACATAATCTCGTCACGCATCCAAGTCTACAACCACTCCAAGCTAGTCTCTTAAGTAACTTAGGCGTTTCCCCATGGAATTCAGATGTACCACATGCTTGGCCTCTACAAGTTTATTCACGAACATTATCAGTCTTAGCCCAAGTTTTACTTATGCGTCCACAAAATGAAAAAGAAGCATCTGTGATTAGTATCTGGCATCGATTAGTAAATACCTTGATTGAGAATGTAATCAATGTACCTACACTTCTGGTGGAAGGAGATATCGAAGACTTGAATGTTGAACATGCTCAAGTTCTCGTCTATCTCTTCCATTCCTTGAATCTAATGCAGAAGAAATCTGTAGTGTTATTATTAGCTGGGGGGTTGTTACGTTGTTCAGAAGTTGTACGAGGACCTTTACGTGATTCACAACTATTACATTTATCTCGGTTATTGCTTCTGTTTGATTACATCATGAAACATTTATATGATGCTCCACAACAACTACTCGAACAGATTATGTTCAATTTATTCTATTCGACAAACTTAAATACTGATAAAGAAAGTAAAGAGAATAACATGTCACGAATGTATACGTCTTGGCAATGGGGAGATAGTTATTCGAAGATAAATCGTGAAGAATTCGCAATGAAACCGACGTTTTATGTTTTGTCGAATTTTGAGAATAATAACCAAGATGCACCGAAATTAGATGGATTGGCATGTAATTTCATCTTAGGAACTCCGGATAAGTTAAGATATCCTTTGCTTTTGGATGCCCTGATTGAAATATTAACTGTTACCAATATAACATCAGGTGGTAATGCTTCGAAAATGACTCGATTGGGATTATTAGCAACTCAATATTGTTTCTCGATTTGTTGGAAGTTATTGCTACTTTTACCACCTTCAACGCCTTATTTAGAGAGATTAGTTACTGGGGAAGTTTTAGCTGCCGGCCCATTATTATTACATTCTTTAATTTGGGGTCCTCGATGTGGTCATAAGAACTTTACAAGATGGTTGAAAGATTGTCTTGTTAAACAAGGATTATATACGCAGAACACGGAAAGATTAGTCAAGTCAGCTTCAGATGCTGTAAACAACATTAAATATGACATTAGTACTGCGAAGAGTTGTGTTATTGCTTTGACACCTGATATTAAGAAAGGTGCAATGACCAAAGAATCTTTACCACCATTATGGCACTTGTATCTTCTTCATGCTGTAATTGCCAAAGTTCAAGTTTCATTGATTGGAGAACCTGAAACAAATGGAGTTGATATTAACGCATCAGTTTCTGCATCAAGTGCTTCATATGTACAAGAGTTATTGCCACATATCCTTCGATTAGCTCAAGCTATCCTACATTGTACAAGATGGTCATTATTACATAGCATGGTCGAACAAGCAGAACCACCTGGGAAATTTACTGTTCATGATTTCGAAGGCTTACAAGAAGTTTTAGCTATTGCCACTACCAAATCCAAACTCACAACTGGTTTAGTTCCAGATCAAGCATCTGTTTTACCTACTGCGGTGAACAATGTAATTCAACAATGGAATTTAGCTTCAGTAGAAGAAGGCAATTTGACTCAACATCTAAATGACATCATTTTATCAGAATCTTTGATTTTGAAAGTTATCGATACACATATTCAAACTTTATCATCCAGCACTTACAGTTTCTCCATCAATTTATCTCTGAAATATTTATTACAACGACTTATGAAGTTTGTGTGCACACATGCACCACAAATTGAAAACACAGATACTAAAAATAAAGTCATTGAGCTTTTAGTTGCAACTACACTTGATATACGAACTGAATTCTTACAAGAATCTGTCTCGAAAGTCTTGGAAAAAATGATTGGAGATACTGAAACTGACGAACATCAGAAGCGAGTTTATTTACAGATTCTAGATAACACCTATGAATTAATTACGAATTATACCAACACGAATTCTAGTAATGGTAATGTAAATGAGAAAATTCTACACAACTTCCTGAAATTTTACGAGCGACTTATTGAAAAGTCTGCTGGACGTCAAGCTTTAGAAGCTTTCTTCACTGGAGACAAAGATTTAGTTAAAGTCTTAATGTCTGTATCCAATCAACAAATGTCACAACAATACAGCACTAAAGTATTGCATTTCTTCAATAAGTTGTTCAACTCTGCAGAAAAGAGTCCAACCGATCCAAGTTTGAATTATCTTTGTAGTAGTATGAGTAAACTTGCAAATGTTGATGGAGATAAACTCCAAACATGGTTGTGGCATGTTATTATTGGACCTACTACTTCCCCAGTTAGTCCAACAGCTACACCCAGTACTACAACAACTAAAACAGAAACTGATTCTGTAGCAATATCAAGTCCTTTACAAACAAGCGAATCAACATCTCCAAATGAAGAAGTGAAGAATCTTGTTCAAGAAAACAGTCAACTGTTACAAGCTTTAACGAACTTTATTGTTAAACCAAATAGCAATGTTTCTGAAGATGTTGCCATTACGATTCTTAAAGCTTTACTTAAATTAGGAACTCACATTTTATGTGCTCCCATGAAAGGTAGCGGTTTCACTGATTTAATGGTTGTTATGACAATGTTAGCTGATGCTGGAACTGGTGGTGGACACATTCATTTATTCACAATGATTTGCGACTGGTGGTTAGACCATTGCGAGCGATATCTCGTCAAGAAAGATGAAATAGAAAAATTGAACAACGATCCAGATGCTGAGAAAAATTGCGTTATGCTTGATGCAGCTTGTTGTATGTTAGATTATCTCAGTGATATAATCAATGGGATTCTGAATCATCAAAAGATTCCCTTGCAAAGACCCATTTGTACTGCTTGGGAGAATGAAACTCCTTTAGATCAAGATTCGGAACTTCTCGAAGAAGTTAATGACGAAGAAGATAGTGGAGAAGAATCCGATGAAGATTCTCTTTGTCATAAGTTGTGTACATTTACAATTACACAGAAAGAATTTATGAATCAACATTGGTATCATTGTCATACTTGCCGAATGTTGGATGGAGTTGGAGTTTGTTCAATCTGTGCAAGAGTTTGTCACAAAGGTCACGATGTAACTTATGCTAAATATGGTAATTTCTTTTGTGATTGCGGAGCAAAAGAAGATGGATCTTGTCAGGCTTTAGTTAAACGAAGTCCTCAATCGGCAGAAACAAATGCTAGTAATTCCGGAACTAATACAAGTCTGGGATTTATTGGAAACGAAGATGGTTTGACAAGTTCCATGAGGAAGAAGGAATACTTACAAGTAGTTAAAGAAAAGCCGGAAATCTTGATCAAACGCGAACGTAAAAAGAACACCATTGTTAAACAATTAGAAGGTTCCATTGATCAAATCCTAAAATATCTTAGTCGTAGTAATGTGCCTAGAATTATATTAGACATGTTACAATCAATTCTACCAGCAATTGAAACTTCTTGTAAGCGCAACTCTTCTGTTGGTTGTTACTCCAGAGCTATGGAAGCTTTACAAAAACTTCACAGTCCCGAGAAGAATTTCCAAGTCACTGATCAACTCATGGTTCCAACATTGGGATCTCAAGAAGGGGCTTTTGAAAATGTACGGATGAGTTATGCCGGAGAACAAGGACAAACCATCAGACAATTGCTCTCAGCACACATGATTCGAAGAGTCACAATGTGTTGTATGTCTTCACCACATGGTAAACGACAACATTTAGCTGTTGCTCATGAGAAAGGCAAGATTTCTGTCTTGCAACTTTCAGCATTGTTGAAGCAAGCTGATTCATCTACCAAGAAACTTACATTGACAAGATTGGCTTCTGCACCGATTCCATTCACAGTATTATCTTTGACAAGCAATTTATGTAACGAGGACTATTTAGCTGTTTGTGGTTTGAAAGATTGCCATGTTTTAACATTTAATTCGAGTGGAGCAGTTGTTGATCATTTAGTTTTGCATCCACAATTAACATCGGGCAATTTTATTATTAAAGCTATCTGGTTACCTGGTTCTCAAACGAAATTAGCTTTAGTCACGCCTGATTTTGTCAAAATTTATAATCTTGCTGTGGATGCATTAAGTCCTCAATATTTCTTCTTGGTACCAAGTGGCAAAATTCGCGATTGTACTTTTATGTACGCCGATGGAAAATATAATATCTTATTGATGTCTTCTCCAGGACATATTTACACTGAGACTTTAAATGAGGAAAGTTCTGCGAAACATGGATCTTTCTATGTTACGAATACTTTGGAAATATACCATTTCGATATAACTGATGTCAATGGACAAGTTGCTGGTGGAGGAGTAAGCATCTATTACTCACATACTTTGGGCTTACTTTTCTTCTCCTATGCTCAAGGCAAAAGCTTTGTGTCATCTATAACAAGCAACAACTTTGTAGTAGTTTTCCCTGTTACATTATCCACTTCTTCGAAAAGCAATGGTGGAAAAACTTCAGCACCGCAACCATTATGTCAATGGACAGAAATCCCTAATCATCCAGGTCTTATTTGTGCTGTAATGCAATCTAGCAACAATCCTGTGGTTCTCATGCTTAAACCTGATACACTTGCTATACAAGAAGTTAAAGTTACACCATCGAAGTCTAAAATTATGGATATGGTTGCCATAAGACATCATTCTGGTTCTGAACAACGAACAACACTTATTCTTTTGTGTGAAGATGGCAGTTTGAAAATCTACATGGCAAATATGGACCAAACTGGATATTGGATGTCTCCAAGAGTTCAAACATCCGTTTGTAATTCGGTCGTTCCAAAACCAAGAAAGAAGAAAGTTGTGAAAATGGGCAAAACTCCAAGCTCAGTCACTTTCCCAGTGGATTTCTTCGAACATTGTACTTTAATGAATGATGTGGAAATTGGAGGAAATGATCTTTTACAAATCTACAACGTCATACAATTAAAACATCGTTTGAATACAAGTGGATTGTTTGTTGTTTGCACGAATGCATTAGGATTCTCTGTAGAAGTTACTAATCCTGATAATAATATGGTAATGACTGGTATTCGTGTTTTAATGGGCACACAAGATCCACAACGTGCTCCCACATTTATTGAAGTCTTTGGTAGAATTATTACAACTACTACAACTCGAAGCAGATGGTTTGATATTCCTTTCTCCAGAGAGGAAAGTTTACAAGCCGATAAGAAAATCATTGTGATTTTTGGCCCGTCACAAGATCCCGAAACTGTGACAGTATTGGAAAGTATCAAAGTTTATGGCAGAACAAAAGAATCATTCGGATGGCCTGAAGAACATGATGATAGTCCTGCTCCTGCCGGCCCCACAGCTACAAATACTAATGCTGCAAATACAACTGATAATTCTGAAAATGGCAGTTCTGCGAATAATTCACCAAATACTAAATTAGATAAATTCGTCGCTGGATGTTTGGATGTATTAGATGGTCATTTCTGTATAAATTCTTCAGATGAAAAATTACTCGCACATAAATCCAATGCAAATACAGTTGCTACGAAATTACTTACAATGCCAACACCACCAGTACTCCAAATGCATGCGACTTCGTTATTGTCATCTTTATATACTTCAACTTCAGCTTATCATATCTATAAAGATCACGAATTACTACAACATGTTTTAACAAGTTTGAAAGCAATGAATGAAATTGATATCACCAAAGATAAGAACGACTTAGATGCTGAAAGTTATTACAGATTAGTAATGATTGTTCGAGGAATTGCTGTAAATCGTCCCCAGAATTTAGTCAAATTCACCGATTCACATACTTCAATTCAAGATGTTATTCTTGATGATCCTTTGGATGTCCAAACACCAAAATCAATGAAGAATCAGCACTTATTACTTCAACTAATGGACGTTTTATGGTTGCTCCATTCATTAAACCCAGAAAATCCAAATCTTGCCCCTGTCGTTGTCCCAGGATTAAAACACACCGAACTGGTTGTTTATGCCTTGGTGGAAATTGTCCATGCTTTTAACAGTTGCGACACTTATAGTAATATTACAATTGCTGTATATCTTCAACTTCTTTTATGTGATGATCCAGTAATTGCCTTCAGTACTAAACATGCTTTAAGCAGAGTACTAAAACCGAAATGTAAACGTCGACGAGTTGTTATTCCAAGTCCACCAAATTGTATTACACCTCCAGCTAAACCTGAAGAAGAAAAACCAACTACTTCTAGTCATGAACAAAGACGAGGAGTAAGGTATAATGTTGAAGCAGCTGAAGCCATTCAATTATTGCAACAGCAACAAGTCGAAGGAGAAAATCATAATGTCAATCCCCTCGAAGCTTTCCTTGGTGGTGGAGGAGTTTTCCAACCCTTATTGGACATCCCTCTCGATGCTGATGATGATACCATGGTTGAATTAGCAATTGCACTGAGTCTTCAAGAACATGAACTTGGCGAAGACCAAGGACAACAAGCTTTACATAATTTGCAAGCTCTCGATGCACCATTACAAGCTGTGCAAGAAGTTCAACATGTTCAGGAAGGAGGACATTTTAGTGATACCACTGCTTCAGCAGGAGGATCAGATGACGAAGGTAGTACTGCAGCTACAGATGGTTCAACATTAAGAACTTCACCAGCTGAACAAGGTGGTAGTGCAGGATCAGAAAGTGGAGGCAGTGGAGTTGAAAGTATTACTGGCGAACATAATGTTTCTGGACGTAGTTCTACTTATGGAGATGGTGTACAAGATGGAGGGAATAAAACTGATACATCTGCTGCTCCACAACCAGGATATTCACAACAAGAACCTGAAACTTCGGAAGTTGATAATGAGCAAGAGTCGGAAAATAGTAGCAGATTGCATATTTTAAGATTGCAACTTTTGGAACGTTTAGTTGAATATCTTCCAAAATTGAGGAACGTCACTGGAGTTCGAGCTATTCCATTCTTCCAAGTGATCCTGCAATTGACGAATGATCTCGATGGACATCTAGATAGAGATAAGGCATGTCTCAATTCATTATTGCAAGCCCTAGTTCTAGAATTGCAAATTAGCAAGCCTAATTTAGAGAATATCTGTGAACGATCAAATCAACGAGAAGTTCAGCTTGTTATTATGAGATTGTTGAGTAAGATATCTAACTTTTCACTTATTTCGTTTTGTAATTTAAAACTTATTGCTTTAGGTGTTCTCATGACAAAATGGAAAGGATCATCAAGTACAAAACCAACTTCAGGAGATAATAGCAGCTTTGTTGCTACAACTACAGCCACAGTTTTATTAAAAGCTGATTTCATTACTTATTGTCTAAAATTATTACAATCCTTATTAGATTATTGGAAGGAAACCAAATCTGAAGACTCTTCTAATTCAATAACTGGGAATTTGTTGAAAGTTCAACAACATCAATCACCACCTGATATGTCACCTATTTTCCTTAAGCAATTTGTTAAAGGTAATAATTGAGTTTTTTTCCTAAAGTTTTCTTGTTATTAATAGAAATATTTTGTATTACAGGTCATGCTTCAGACATTTTTTATATTTATCCACAACTTCTTACTGAAATGGCTTTACGATTACCTTATCAAGTACATAAACATTCAGAGATTGTTGAACCTATAAGTACAGCCTTCGAAACTGCTTGGTTTAAATATCTCTGTGAATATATGATGTTCACTCAAGTAACTTCCATTAGAAGATTGGTGCGCAAGTTATTATTGTTTATTTGTGGCAGTAAGGATAAATATAGACAATTGCGAGATATACATGCATTAAATGCACATATGAAAGTAAGTTATTGTTTAAATTTTAAAGAATATGAAGTTTATAAAGTGAAATTGTTTCTTTTCAGGCTGTTAAGCAATGTTGTATTAAAGGTGGGTTCGATCCAAGTTTACCTTATCAACATGTAATGTCACTACCCTACGATACTTTAGTTGAAATGGTGGAGCATCTTAAAGCTTGTTTAGAAATTGCATCAGGAAGAGTTGGAAATTGGCAGAAGTTTTGTCTATGCCATAATGATGTTCTACCATTTTTGTATCAAGTCAGCTGTGTTTTAGATGAAGGTAAGAAAGATATTTAAGCAACAAGTACGTTAATGTAGGTGATTAATGATCGAGCACTTTTTTCACTTTTTCGATTAATTATAAATTTTAATATATCAATAAAATTCTATTTAGGTGTTGCGCCAACAATTCTTCAACTTCTCAACTGCGCTATAGTGATTCAAAATAATCCAAAGAAACCTGATAATGCCTCCAAGGCAACAGCACGAAAAGATCGCGAGAAATCCGACGATTCTGTAGCAGAAGCTGCTTTTGAAGAAGCAAGCTGTATCGCATTAGTAGAACAGATAAACCAACATGTTCCTGAAGATGTTTTAGCTCGTTTTATTCGAACTTTCATCTTGGAAACCAATCACACAACTCTTCGTTGGCAAGCACATAGTTTAATATTTTCTTTGTATAAGAATTCGAAATTGCCACAGAAAGAAGCTTTATTGGAATTACTATGGCAATTATGGCCATTACTTCCAACTTATGGTCGAAAGGCAGCTCAATTTGTAGATTTATTGGGATATTTCTCATTGAAAATGAGTCAAAACCCCGAGGCAAGTGTTCAAATTTCATCTTATGTCGACAAAGCAGTTGATGTATTAAGAACTCAAAACGAATTATTATCTCATCATCCAAATGCCAATCTTTATGCTCACATGAGTCAATATGTTGAATTGGAAGGATACTATTTAGAATCAGATCCTTGTTTAGTCTGCAATAATCCTGAAGTCCCCCTTTCAACAATCAAATTAAGTTCGATCAAAGTCGACTCGAAATTTACTACAACGACTCAAATTGTGAAACTTCTAAGTAGTCAAACCATCTCTCGCATTACAATTCGCATTGGGGATTTAAAACGTACAAAGATGGTAAGAACAGTTTACATTTATTACAACAATCGTAGTGTGCAAGCAGTTGTCGAACTCAAGAACAAACCAGCATTATGGCATCGAGCTAAAAAAGTCAGTTTGCAATCTGGTCAAACCGAAGTCAAGATTGAATTTCCATTACCAATTGTTGCTTGCAACTTAATGATAGAATACGCTGACTTTTATGAAAATATCCAAGCATCCAGTGAAACTCTCCAATGTCCACGATGTAGTGCTGCTGTGCCAGCTAACCCAGGAGTTTGTTCGAATTGTGGAGAAAATGTTTTCCAATGCCATAAATGTCGAGCTATTAATTACGACGAGAAAGATCCATTTTTATGTCACGCCTGTGGGTTTTGCAAATATGCCAAATTTGATTTTACTTTACTAGCAAAGCCATGTTGTGCTGTCGAGCCTATAGAAAACGACGAGGATCGGAAGAAAATGGTTTCTAATATCAATACGCTTTTGGAGAAAGCTGATCGTGTTTATAAACAATTAATGGGCAATAAACCTTCGTTAGAACAGTTGGTTCTTAAAGTGACTGAACAAAAAACAGAAAAGCGACATGAAGATCCTCAACCTACTACAACTACTGCAGCTTCGGTTGTAAGTGGAACAATGCCTACTTCGTCTCAAGTAAAAGTCAATAAAACTATTCAAATGATTGCCCAACAGTATTGCAACGAATGCAAAACTTCATTTGAAGAACTTAGTAAGATCATTCAAAAAGTCTTAGTATCGCGTAAAGAGCTTGTTGCTTATGATAGGAAACATCGTACTGAAATTTCACCAATTTTGGGCACGACACAATTACCTGAATTACCTGCAAATGCAGTTTGTGCAATCACCCGTTGTTATGGTTGTGCTACATCTGCAACTGAACATTGCTTGACACTTTTAAGAGCTTTAGCTATAAACACTACCCTAAGACAAGTTCTTTGTTCTAAAGGTTTGATTCAGGAATTGTTAGCTAACAATTTGCGTAAGGGAAGTGTTCAGATTCAAGAGGAAGTCCGACAGTTATTGTGTATCTTGAGCAAAGACAATTCTGAAGCCACTGAGGAACTTTGCAATTTAATTACTGAAAGAGTTACTTTAAGTCTTAGTGGCCAAACAGGCAATTTAGGAGTAAGACATGAAATTGCTTTGTTAGCTTCTCTACAACAAATTCATGATGACTGTTGGGAAACTCGCTTGCGATCATTAGTTAGCATTTTCTTAAAGGCTTGTGAGGATGCTAAAAGTCCCATGGTGATTGAAGCAATTATTTTACCATGCTTACAAATTTGGCATAGTATTTGTAAACCAAAGACTACTGAGAATACTTCATCTACCATGGCGAAGAATCTTAAAGAAAAGATTAACAATAAACAAACTGTTATTGCACGCAGTGAATATGAAACTATCCCGATTGATGTGTATAAGTGGGTGAATAAAGATACTGCAGTTTCATATGCATCTTGGCGTTCCAAACAACCAGCAAAGAAAGATTCATCATCACAATCTTTACCTACATCCAAAGAAGAAGTGAGAAAATTATATCTCGCTGAAAAATATGTCAATCGTTGGCGACGCAAAATTTTGCGATTGCCTCAATCGGATTCTTTACATTTGAGAGAATCTTCCTGGGTAAAAACCGTCTTATTTAATCCATCATCACGCAGTGCACGCCAAATAACTTGCTTTATTCTTGAACATTGTTGTAGTAATTATACCCGTAAAAAGCAAGTTATTAAAATACTAATAAAATATCTACACGAATTGAGTCAAGCAGGAGAAAATGCTGCTGAATATATTGATCTATTTTGTAAGTTTTTGGTTCAAGATGCTTGGACACAATATTTAGCAATTAATGGTGTTTTATTAACCATTGCTGATTTAATTACGAAAGAGATTGAACAGTTACATCGATTAGAAGAAACTACTTTAACTTCAGACTTGACACAAGGTTACGCACTCAATCAACTCACAGAGATTTTAATTGCATTCTTAGATGATGCAGCGATTCGAAGACAGTATAAGAGCAGATTAGTTGGTGCTGTTTTGAATGGATATCTTTCACTGCGAAGATTAGTTGTACAACGAACCAGATTAATTGATGATACTCAGGATAGACTTTTAGATGTCTTGGAAGACATCACAACTGGCACTGAAGAAGAAACGAGAGCTTTCATGTGTGTTTGTGTTGAGACAGTTGAGAAATGCGCTTTGGGTGATGTCCTAACACCAGTTTTCATTTTCGAAAGGCTTTGTTCGATTATTTATCCCGAAGAAAATGACATTGGAGAATTTTTCTTAACTCTAGAAAAAGATGCACAGCAAGAGGACTTTTTGCAAGGTCGTATGCTTGGAAATCCTTATTCCTGTAACGAGCCAGGATTAGGACCTTTAATGCGAGATGTTAAGAATAAAATCTGCCAGGATTGCGAATTAGTTGCACTTTTAGAAGACGATAATGGTATGGAACTTCTGGTCAGTAATAAAATCATGAGTTTGGATCTTCCAGTTAAAGATGTTTACAAGAAAGTTTGGCTTGAAGAAGGTGGAGAA
>JASKGN010013969.1:0-10061 GCA_030556245.1 Falagria sp. GC000072 | reverse complement strand
CAACAAATTATCACTTTTATTGTTCGACTACACTGGCCGTGACCATCATACGAACGTTTTACATATTTAACGAGATATAATAACTCGTGGCTTGTTTCTGTTACTGTTAGTAATCCGCATGCTTATTACTGGCCTTGTTGTCTACTGTATTCTCGTTGTAATCTTATCATTACCTAAATAGAGCCACGATCGTTTATTAAATTGTTAGCGTACGGTACCACGTATGAGGTTACCGACAACAATTCGCATACAAAGTACTTCATAATTGTTTTGTTTCGTATACACAAACACATATGAACAACTAACGACTTTTTATCTATACCTGATACTACTTAACTTATGTTGTGTTTACAATTAATGCACATTTATTTAGTGAGCTTGATTTCTTTACTTCACATGGTAAAAATGTGTTTACCCACTTGATTTACAATGTTGCAAATTTCCTAATATATGTATTAACAATTTCTAAGGACAAATAGTTTAAATTTTTTATGTAAGTTTTGCGTTGTAGTAGCAACAGTGGATTTAGTTACAGCGGTTACAGTTTGAAAGTTTTTGTTTTGTCGCGATGTGCACACGAAGAGAAAACTTAAACTTCAGTCAGTCGGCGCTAGATTACACTACCATTAACTTTGGTGCTTTTATTCTTAATCCTCTTAAACCATTATGTTATCAACATAATCTTATTAATATTTTATTATATAAAAAATTAGTATAATCTTATAAAAAAATAAAAAGATCAGTGCAATTTTATATGAAGCGGAGTAGTTTTCCCTTCATGATTAGTTTTAGTTGTGCCTTCTTCAACTTTATCACCATTAGTATCAACAACTTCAAGTTTATGTTCATTACTACTTTTAGAAATTTTCTTACTGTTTAACAGGGAATAATGCTTCTTTTTCAGTTTATCAAGATTATGCTTGCGCCATACGTCACCAATCAATTTAGCTGTGGTGCCTAAGCTTTCGCAATTCCTGGAATGAGCGACAATGAACCAGTTACCTTGCAGAACTTCCTTTTTATGCAATCTCCGACATTCACCTGAAATTCAATTCACAGTCATAATCCCAATGAGCTTTCAAAGTTTCAATATTAATTTTACCCATGAATGTGGCGACGATCTTATCGCGCCTATTCATTCCTGTTACTATTATATACTGCGTATTATTTGAATAAGGAAAGTTAACCGTCGTACACCAATCTTTCATATTCATGAAACCGTAATGAACGCTATCTTGAGCACTTTTCCAAGGTATTTTTAAACGTTTTTGGCCTTTAGTTTCTATATTTGTTAAGTCAAACACACCTCCAGCTGAATGCGATATCCAATGATCTTTAATATTACACTCCACTAAAATTTCATAAGTATTTGGTAATCATTAATTTGTGGCTATTTGAAATATTACAATTTTGAGGGTTGGTGCTGTTGTTTTTTATTGCTTCCATTTCATCCAATACTTGATCAATTAAGGTACCAGAAACGTTGGGTGCAATTTTTCGATTCCTTTCACTGCGTGATAACAATTGATGAATGTCAGACAATTTTTTAAGGAGAATCTCCTGAGATGATGTCGCGTCTCGTTTTAAACTCACATTGGTAACTTTGGCATTCTGCAAATGAGTTGTGTCTGCATTGTGATCGTCGACGTACATCGATCTTGTCGATATTAAATCTACAAATAACATAAAAAATATATAACAAAAATGTAATTATGTCGACTGATCATCGAAATTGGGAATTATTAAATAATTGGGATTATTGACACGACATGTCATTCTTAGATTTGAATGCTAATTTAATATTGTTTGACTTATTGACATTTTATATATTTGTCAAATTGTAATTGTTAATTAATAATTAAATTATTGTGCTTAGATATTAGTATACAAACTGTTAATAGATTAAGAATTCGAAAATTTTGAATATCCAAGGAGTCTGTTATTAGGATGCCCCGTATCTTTGGATTTAGAAACAATTGAATGTAATGACGAAAACCTAATATTAAATAGAAAATAATTAATACATACACTTTGTAATTAAAATTTTACAAGATCACAGATAAAACAAACAATTTTATTCAAATAACCCATGTACACATTTAAAGGTTAGGTATACCACATTATTGCTACATGTACCAATTTGGAAAACTTGAAGAAAATGATTCCTGATACCACTGAAAGTTTTCCCTTGTATTTACTAACAATTGAATATTACATCAGCCTAACTAAACATGAATGAAAAAAAAGCAATAAATCTTGAAGAATAAATCATGGAGAATTAACATTGAATGAAGGCGATTTAGTCGAATTACTAGACACTGAAGATCCATCAGTACCTGGTGCCAAGTAAGCTGTCATCAATCTTTTCTAAAATTTGCTAACTTTAAGATTTCACTAACTTTTCACATTTTTTTCAAGGAGACGTAAAATTGACCCATCTTTAGATGTAAGTGGTGAGGGTCTATTGGACAGTTCTGCTGCCAAACATAAACTCTCCATCAAACCGAAAAAAACCAGAAGCAGTTCACGATATTCCCCAAGTAGAAATCCCTTGAAAGCAAGGTATTCACTTCAAGGTTAATGTTGTCATCCAAGGTCAAATATTCATTGTTGGCATGTTTTCAGATGGTTGGTGAAATTGGTCAAAGGAGACCGGAAACAAGGATGAGTACCATGTCAAGTTTTACAAACCGCTGATGAACCACAACCTGGAAGTGGTCTTCCAGGAGATGCTGCATTCAGAAGACAGTAAGATTAGTAAATTTTGAAATTTTCAAAATTGATTTATGTAAATTATTAAGATATTGGATTTAAAATTCGAGAATTTTGAATGGAAAGCCAATACTCATTGGACATTGTTATAAGGGTGCTCCCAGGTGCCCCGTTTTCTTGTATTTAGAAACAATTGAATGTAATGACGAAAACTACAGTATTAACACAATTAACTTAATATTAAATAGAAAATAATTAATACATACACTTTGTAATTACAATTGTACAAGATCACAGATAAAACACACAATTTTTAATAAAAAACTCGCACCTATTTTAAGGTTAGATATACCAAGTTGCTAGATGTACCAATTTGGAAAACTCGAAGGAAATGATTCCTTATATACCACTGAAAGTTTTCCCTTGTATTTACTAACAATTGAATATTGCATCAGTCTTTCTAAACTAAACATGAATGAAAAAAAGCAATAAATCTTTTCACAAGTCATTGAGGAAAAAAATTACGTATGAGAATATTTACAAATCAAAACCAAACGCATACGGGGGACTGTTAAACTTGAAAAACTACAGTTTTAACACAATTATCTGAATACAAATTAAAAAATAATGAATACACAATTCACTGTTTAATTAAAATTTTACAAAATCACAGAATAAATACACAATTTTTATTAAGACCAGCCATGCACACATTTTAAGGTTAGGTATACCATATTGCTGTCTATACCAATTTGGAAAACTCGAAGGAAATGATTGCTAGAAGCTTCCTTATACCACTCGAAGTTTTATATCTAGAGGAACTTTTCACTGTGTGACCAATATGAATATCTAGCAGTTGGTAAAGCACAGTAAGGCGTTTGTAATTATAGATAGAAGCTTAGTCGACGGCCAGAACTCGACGGCAACGATTAACTGTTTGAAACAGCTCGTAATAAACGCAGAATATTAAAGAAATAAAGCTACCCACTGTTGTTAAACATAATCAGTTGTGCGACATAAAAGTTTAAAAATACGAATGCGATAATCATCCGCGTTTGTCGTCTTAATTTTAGTTCTTGTTGAACTAATTATCCAACCCACCAGAAGGTTCGTAGCATTCGCTCTTGTTTTCTAAACAGGAACACGCTTTTCTTGACGTGAAACAAATCGTACGTTTCTGTGTGCGTTTTGAGTAGGATTACTTTCAATCGGGAAAACAAAAGGAATCGAATCGAAGCGAATCGATGCATCGGTGCATGGCGTGTCGCGACTTCAAAAATATCATTATACGTTATAACACCTGGCAATAACCCAATCGAATGATATTTATTTGACCCACTCTTTATATAGATCAATTGCATTGTCTCAACATACACTCGTTCGTCTCCTGGCAAGGCAAGACGAATGGCCGTCGGCGCATCCGCATCAATAACTAACAACGAACGATAAATAAGATCATGTCTCGAAAGAGTAGCGGCGCCAAAGCCGCCAAAATCATCCCCACGACACAACAAATCACCGATGAGGTAAAAAACATCTGTTGTTTGATTGTTATCAGTATTATTATATAATAAATCTGCTTGGTGTTGATATCCTGCCTGTTTTTGAATTTTTCACATCTTGTTTTCAGTGATAAAAAATTGTCATGAGTAAACACAAGGAATAGTTTGTAAATATGTTCAAGTACTTGTATTCGTTCGTCGTTTCAAGGTTTTAGTTTTCGGGGACGATGCCAAAATTGCTGTGTGGCATTTTAATTTTTTATCTTCGTCGTCCTGGATGATATCGTTGGTTCAACCTGGTTTGAATTAATTACAGTACATTTGTTAAATGTTAAATGGTCCTTTTAAAATTGTACTCAAATAGAATAATGGAATATAAATGCATTGCAAAAACTGTTCGGCGCCATTACATTTTCTAGCATTGGACCGGAACTCTTACTATTGTGTTCAAATTACAAAATGGGAGCATAATAAAATACAAGGCTTTCAAAAATAATTTCTGACTTGTCAATCACTTGGTTCTTAACTATTTTTGAAAACATTGTATTACTTAATTGTGTTTGTGTATAATTTATAAACAATTAATTTTTTGATCAAAATATTAATCATACTATTAATGTGTTGTGTTAATTTAATAATTTATTACATTATGTTATTTTGTTTTTAGATATATCTCACTGAATGTTGAATAACCACAAATCCACAATACATTCCGATTAAACGAAGTTAAACGAAGGTTTATTGACGAACCGAAATAAAATAAAACAGATAAATATATTTTTGTATAAAAAATAAGTTAATAAAATAAAACACAAACAAACCAAACCACACAAAGTATACAGTTTTACCCAAATTGCATTTGAAGGAGGAACGACAGAATGTTTTTCATCCTAAGGCATCCAGTAGGTTGAATTGGAATTATTGGTTAAAGTATTATAAACAAAATTCAATGTCGTAAGCGCAGCTTTGGCAAACTTATGCATTCTTGGAGCTTCCATTTGCGCGCTATTAAATTGCTTATTAGAATTAGACTGTACATATTTGTGTTGCTACACATCTTGAGAAATTGCATTTGTAAACTTTATAATGCGCAGCTGCTACTTAACTTCAAGCTTAAGCTTACTTAAAAATGGAACACTTTCACTCTGCATTTTAATTTTTACATATTATTTAGCTTTTGTTTTCAAAATTGAAAATGTTGCAAGCAAATTACACATCCTTTAAATGTAAACTTATGTTTAAATAAATCTAAATTAAATAATAATTAATTCAAAGCTATATAAATGTCTCGATGTTTATTAAATGTATTAAAGACATTCAATGTCAATGTTCTAATCTTATCCTCATTAAAACCAAAAATTTCAAATTTTAGAATGCCGGCGAAATGCTGGTGGCCTGGCAGGCCTACAAAGCCATGACACCTGAAGAATTAACATTGAATGAAGGCGATTTAGTCGAATTATTAGACACTGAAGATCCATCAGTACCTGGTGCCAAGTAAGCTGTCATCAATCTTTTCTAAAATTTGCTAACTTTAAGATTTCACTAACTTTTCACATTTTTTTCAAGGAGGCGTAAAATTGATCCATCTTTAGATGTAAGTGGTGAAGGTCTTTTGGACAGTTCTGCTGCCAAACATAAACTCTCCATCAAACCGAAAAAAACCAGAAGCAGTTCACGATATTCCCCAAGTAGAAATCCCTTGAACGCAAGGTATTCATTTCAAGGTTAATGTGTCATCCAAGGTCAAATATTCATTGTTGGCATGTTTTCAGATGGTTGGTGAAATTGGTCAAAGGAGACCGGAAACAAGGATGGGTACCATGTCAAGTTTTACAAACGGCTGATGAACCACAACCTGGAAGTGGTCTTCCAGGAGATGCAGCATTCAGAAGACAGTAAGATTTAAAATTTTGAAATTTTCTAAATTAATTTACTGTGAAATTTGAATTTCAGAGCTGTTGTGAAAGAATTAGTAGAAACCGAACAAGAATTCGTTCGCGATTTAGATTTCGTCGTTCAAAAATATCTCATAGGATCCGAAAAGGAACCCCGCAAGCCAAAAATAATCAAGGACAACTTTGATTTGATATTTGGAAATCTAAAAGAAATTGCCGAATTTCATAGAACGTTAGTATAACATGAATGAAACAGATGCCAATGTAATTAAACTAAATTTTCCTTTGCATTCCAGCGTGTTAATGGAAGGCGTGAAATATTACGCAAGCGAGCCACACCTCCTTGGGAAAGCTTTCTTACGTTTGGAACGAGATTTTGATAAGCATGTGAATTACTGTAAGGAAGAACCACTCGCGCAAGCGTTCCTCGATTCCAGCAGCATCGCTCGCGAATATTTTGAGGTAAGCTGCCTAGAATCGACATACAGGTGGCGCGTGCGAACAATATATGATAAACGAATCAAAAATTGTTGGGGAACCGTAGGAAAACTGACGCAATCGTTGCGACGAAGCGGCGTGCCCGAAATAGACTTGCGTCGAAATTAGATCGCTTATTTATTTAGCGAAATTTTACGCGGAGGCGGCAGTTACTGCTCAACATATGAATCAAATATTCAAAATAATAGCAAAATTTATACTTAGCACTTTATATTTTGCATTAGTCATCGGTAAGTCATACACAAACTTTAAAATCTTAGCATAATACTTATGACATGATTTTGATGATGTACACTGAGATATTTTTAGATAGGAAACAACTAAAACAAAAGAGCTTTTCAAACTTTTCAAATTGACGTTGTTTGGTTGGTAGCTTTCCGGTTGCATTGTCAGACTGAGGAAACAGTACATTAACTCTAGTAGAAATATTTTTTTCAACGTTGACGCTTTGCTACGTCTAAAACCTACTCCTGCTACTGGCTATGTATAGAGCATCTCGAGCGTCTCGACGCCGAGCTGGGTTTCCTAGGCGCGTTCAGTTTTCAAGCGACCACTAGTCAGTCCCGCGTAGATTCTAAGTCCGACCGCCGCCAACACGTGTCAGCGGAATACAAGAAAACAATACGTTTAATTAAGTAAGCGAAGCGAATTAATTCAAGGTAATCATAACAATTCGGGACGAGTTGTGCAGATTGTTCTAACATCACCTCGTACGGAATTTTTTTCAATCGGCGGCGCGACGCATATTTTGGCATTCGACCAGTTTTGGCAAACAACACCTAACGCTGGCTAAATCGACGCGAATGTAATTTAAAACCCTTCTTCAATCTTATCTAATCGTGCCGCAATTTTAGAAGAAAACTTCAGTTTTGATCAAATCTGAAATTTCGAAAGAAAATTTTCTAAATTTAGTCGCGACTTATTAACTTTTTATTTATTTGGCTAGCGATCACATAACATAACAAGTTAGTACATTGGAATTCTTTTTTAATGTTCGTAGGAATTATCCAGTCGTTTAACTGACGATAAATCAATCTCCGAGCACTTAAAGTTACCGATACAAAGGATAAACGACTACCAGTTACTGTTAAAGGTGAGTGTCGTGTGAAGTGCTTTTGATTTGCCTGCTAGCTGGTGCTGCTCGCATGCGAATTGCAAGTTGTTAGATTGAGTTTTATGATGTCCAAGTTTCCAATGTGGAAATATAGTCAGTAGCTGTTTATTCTTAGCCTGCGACTGCATAAATACCAAGTGCTGACCCATTTCGTTCGAATTTCGAACTGACCGCCCACTAGGCCCACAAACTCTTCTCTTGCATATGTTGTATGTTTTTATGTACCAACTTCACTTCTATCGCATCCATTCTGTTCAATTCCATCATCACTGTCATGTTATTGTACACCTACACAAGAGAACCACACGAATTATGAATTTATATTGACTGATTGATCCTTGCAAACCGTAGGAATTGGTTAGATACAGTGCTTGTCTTGGAGAAGACAACACCGATTTACAGAAGGCCCTTGAGTTGATGCTAAGTGTCCCTCATAGGGCACAAGACGATAAGTTCACGAATAGCATAGAAGGATATCGTGGAAGTATCCATAAGTTAGGACGACTTTTAGCCCACGATTGGTTTTCGGTTTGTTTTGGAGACATCACCAAAGAACGCTACTTGTTCTTATTCAAAGCTCGAATTTTGATTTCGAAAGTTCGACGTATATCCGACGATCGATCTGTTTTCCAGCTTAAAGATATCATCAAAGTAAGTTCTGTCATGATTATAAATACAAATTTCCCTACTTCTTCCAGTTTGATACATGTGTAACTTTTAGTTACCTCAAGTGGAAGTCAAAGATTATCCGGAAGATCCCTTTACGTTTGAATTGATCGATAAGACAGCTGGACACGCATTGAAACTCACTGGTCATAGAGAAAACGTCAAACAGTTTTGGCTCGAAGAAATCCGGGAGTTTGCTAGTGAAGCTGGTGAAGAAGTTGAAGATATTCAAGTTATCTCACAGCCTACCTCACCACCAGAACCTGTAGAGGAGAAATATCAGCTTCCTAAAAGAGAGGAAAAAGTTGAGGTTAAATCGACAGCCACTGTTGCAACAAAATCAGAAGTTAAACAGGAAATTAAACAAGAAGTCAAACAAGATTCTAAGCAGGAAGTTAAACAAGTTTCCAAGCAGGAAGTTAAACAAGAAACTAAACAAGAAGTTAAAGTTACTCAGGTATCATCACAAGCAGCAGCAACATCCAAAAATGAAATTAAAGTTGCACAGTCACAGGTATCAGTTGCACAACAAGAAGTAAAATCAGTAACAACCTCATCAACAGCAACCACAACTTCATCCCAACAAGAAGTAAAAGTTTCAAAGACAACAGAAGTATCCAATCCTAAACCTGAAACAGCAAATCCTCATCCCCAAAGTAACCCAATACAAAAAAGCGATACAAGTGAATCCGTGGGTAAAACTTCAGCAGAATTAATTAAATTCAAAGGGCATAAGTTAGACAACCCTAAATTAAAAGGAACCTCAATTGCGGTACCAGGTATCCAACATACTGCATCCAGTAGTTATCTTTCAAGGGATGGTTCAAAGAGTAGCATACCTGATTACGGCGACAGTTTTAGAGTGAACGTCGAAGTTGACCTTGAAGTCGAGAAAAACCCTAAACCGCAAGTGACAGATTACGGCGTTGTTGGTACGTATAAAGTTTCTAATTGTGTTCTGTTGTAACCTTTTTAACTTCACCTTCATCTTCATTTACAATTGCACACAATGCTTACTAACGCACACTCGACTGCAGCTTCGCAATCGCTTCTTTTTGGCTTCATAAAGTAACTTGTGAGTCGACGAAATTTGTAGTAGTGGCATATATTCGTTCTGCAGAAAGTGGCAACGAGGAGATGTCCTCGTATAGCCGTCGTACTACTTCAAGTAGCAGTTACACCAGTGAAGGTGCATCCAGCAAGAAATATGAATCCAAGTATTCTTCGAGGTCCTTGGATTCCGAAGGTCTTGGAGATTCCGTGAGCAGTTTTCGTAGGAGCACTTCCAGAGATGACGAAGAGTATGGCTTCAGTAGTAGACGTAGTATTCGGGAAAAACGATCTTTGCATAGTTCCGTCATTGAGGATGAAGATGTCGCTAAAGCCCGTAGGGAAAGGCTCCTACGAATTTCTATCGATGAAGAAGACCCAGATGCGTACATCAGTAAAATTAAATCTAGAGCTACAGAGAGTTCCTTCACAGATGAATCATCCTCATACAGAAGAGGTTTATCTAAGACATCATTAGACGACGATGAAGATACATATTTGGCAAAGATTAGAGCTAGGAGTGAGAGTGGTTACAGAAGATCTACTAGTAAAGAACCCACGAGGACTAGTTACGCTCGCGAAATTAGTGAAGACCTTGATCCCGAAGCTTACGTCTCTAAA
>JASKGN010013965.1:0-13466 GCA_030556245.1 Falagria sp. GC000072 | reverse complement strand
ATTAATTAGTAAATAAAATTTAAACATGTACAAATTATATAAGTTGACATAGTACTAATTAATGTAGAAGTAACAGCAATATATAATATAATAAATGAAATAATTTGCATGCATTTAGATCTACGACCCAACAAACACCACAATACTAGTATACCCATAATATTTCAACAGATTATTAATTACAATTACTTACTGTTACTTCTACATTAATTAGTACTATGTCAACTTATATAATTTGTACATGTTTAAATTTTATTTACTAATTAATCTCTATGGAAGGTTATCCCCTTATCGCCTTTTACACAATCACACAGAATTTACTCACTTAGTCATAGTTGAAAATATTCCATAAGATAGTGTCCCAGTTCCATAATTGAAGTAATGTCCATATTATTCTGTTAAACTTATCATAGTGATGACTAAACTGTGTATCCCAAAAGGCATTACCTACATATAAAACAATATATATTAGTATCTTCATTTAAACAACATTTAACTGATATAAATCATGGAAAATCAATTAGGATAGAAGTAATTTCATAAACATACTAATTGATGATTCCTTAATCCAGGGATGAAGCCAGGAACACATTACCACAGTCCACATTACTGAGCACTGATCAGCTGTTCTTGTAAATCTCCAACTGTAGTTTTCCAAAATTACATACAATTTTGGATGAATTCTAGAAAATGAAAATGAAATGTATAAATCCTTCTATTAATAATTCCTAAGAATTAAAATATATGTATTATTGAGAACTATATAATTTTTCAGTTAGCTAATCTTAATATAGAAAACCATTCCTATAATCTATTCTTAATACTGAAATACAAGTGTAATTATTAAACATTATTATTTACTTATGACAAGATGTATTGTTACTTTCTTATGCTAAACAAGTAATATGAATAATATTTAATTTTCTTACCAAATATTAGAATAATCTGAAAAATCCATAAGGTTCAGGAAAGACATCCTGTTGTTAAATTAAATGTAAAGGTGTTCCCTCTAATTAGCTACAAAAGAAGAGCAAAATAAAATTAGAAAGAATACTATGCAAAACAAAAAAATTTAATTGTGTATATATATATATTATTAAATTATTAAAAATATTTGTTAACTACTAGGAGTTTTTCTCGCGAAGAAAACTCATTATGTTCGATGTCGTAAGTAACCTTTTCCATATGTGACAAAAATATGTTGTAGTTGTAGCACTTCTAGCTGCTACATTTGCAATACAACGATGATACGCGTGATCACTAGATGAAATGAAATCGCTTTATAATATAGCAACGACTGTATTTACCATGCACAACAAGTAAATGTGAATGAACAGTGTTGGTTGTTTGTTTTCAACAGGAAAATGAACAAAAAACAATCAGGTGTGTATATCACAATATTTCTTACATTTTTCTTTCCACATTTCTATAAATAATAAATAGTTATCTATGTTGTCACAAACAATGATCAACACTTAATTAAACCAAAGACCGTTAAAGTAATTATATAATTATAATAAAGTCATTTATCTGAAAGAATTAATCTATGCTATAAGCTCAATCTCAGTAATAATCAGGAACGGGAGCACAAGCAATCTTTACAAATTCTTCATATCTAACCATACTGTTATTCTGAACATTTGCTTCTCGAAAGATTCTATCAACTTCTTTAGAAGACAGACACTCTCCCCAATTTTGCAACATGTTTCGCAGTTGCTTTGCTGGCACAGCTCCTTTGTTATGTGGATCAGCTGCTTTGAAAGCATTAACTACTTCTCGTGGAAGATCTTCGACTCTTGAATGTATGAGCATGACTTCCACAAAATCAGAGAAGATCATTTTACCACCTTTTTGTTTCAAATAGGATGCTAGTTCATAAATTGTTGGTGCAAGACCAAGACTACGCATGATTAATGTCAATTCATCAAGGGATTTAATTTGTCCAGATCTTGCATATAAATAAAAGCATTCTTTGAATTCTTCAATTTCTTGTTCTTTGAAATACCGAGCCTACAAGTAATAATAGGAACACGTCATAATAGTGGTATATTTTATTGCATTGCTAACTTTGATAACTCACCATTTTTATTATTAGATATTAGCACTAATCAGTTGAGTCGATACGAGTTATTGTTTCAATGCCGATAACACTAAATTATTATTCCTGGGACTATAAGAATAAAAATGTTGGTATTGTGCTCTTGAAGTGCACGGAAGCAGGTTGTAATAACAGTAAATAAGTGGATTGAGTAGAGAGTTTTTTTACAAGTGCTCTAAAGTAAAGGTAGGCAAACTACAGGTAAGTTAGGTGAGAATGGTAAACGGAACTTCGGTTAATTGATCAGGCTATAGTACCTGTACGTTTTTATCAGTACATGAATATCAGTAATATTTTTTTAAACGATAGCAAGATAAAATAAGTAGCTGAACATTAATTATGTTATTCTAATAAGCTTTAGTAAGTAAAATTCAACTTATATAAAATTGATAAGAGAGATATAAAGATAATACCTATGTAATTTGTTTAATAAAGAAAATATCGGTAACCATAGTGACAAATTTTAAAAATATTAGAAATTTTGAAAAAGTCAATCAAAAAATATCTTTACGGGCACATTTAAAATATATTCGGGATAAATTTAATCTTTAAAGTAGAAAACTAGGCCAAATCTCGAATCATGAAATTTAACGATTTGTTTACAAACATAAAATCTACTTGCCCAGTGTTGAACTATCTGGAAATTACAAATATTTTAAAAAGTATGCATCGAATTTTTCTGGGTAGCATTCCATCGTGGTAAAACATTACATGTATGTACAATTTTATTATTGTTGTTTTTTTCAATGAACAGTAGTGAAAAACGAAGGTTGCAATGTGTAAATGTACCTACACGTTCAAATAATTATCGATACAAAGTTAAGTTAAATTAAGTCCACTACTACCAAATATGAAAATTCAGAAGCAAAACAGGTATGACAAGAAATATACAGGTAAATGTAAATAAAAGCATTTAGTAGACACAAAGTAAACACACGCAACAGGTCTAATTAATGATAATACATTGTGCATATTCAACTTCCTTCACACTATCTAAATCTAAATTATTGCTATGTATTTCAATTAAGTTTTAATTTAAAGTAGGAGAATAATATATTAATACTGCGACGTTAATGTGTAATTCAATCTAATTATAGTTTAGATTAGTTTGGGTTTTCTACTTGTAAACATGTATGTTCTATTTCTATTTGCAATTATGATGTGCCATTGAAATTTATTTAAGTAAGTTGAAAACGATACTGATAAAGATTGCACATCATCATCAATGTAGCTACTTAAAGTGACAAATACAGATAAATAGCTTGTCTAATAGTATACGCTTAAAGTTTAAACATTGATAAGCAATGTTGTTATCTGGTATTAAATAGCATGTGGGTACTTTTTCATAACTCGTGCGCGGTTCTCATTCATGCGAAAGGCTTTTCTGCTCTTTGGACTTTTGTACGTAAAATATACTGCACGGTATTCAAATTAAATATTGTACTTGTTTAATTGCTATCTATTAGCAAGTTAGTGTAGAGAAGTAAGAAACAATTTAATCTCTTCAAATTAATGTTAATCACTATTTGTACGTGAGTTGTTTATTGTATGTAGCTCAGTATTACTTTTAGAAAGATTAGAATTACCTAATTACTTCACCTTTTCAATTCTAATCGGGTCTTCTTTACTTTCCAGCAACCATCCAATAATGAGGTGATATAGTGAAAATTAGCCAATGAAATTTATGGTATTATGGGTCAAGATAAACCCAGAAAGACAATATCTAATTATGAGATGGTGTTGACCAGTTTGTGTTCAGGAGCTATAGCTGGTGCCCTAGCAAAATCTTCAATTGCACCTTTAGATAGAACAAAAATCAATTTTCAAATCAGGTAACGTAAGTATTAGCAAATGCTTCCCCACATAAATAATCTTCAAATTATTATATAAACTATTCATTATTCTATGATGCATCGTACAAGTTTAAATTTAATTGAATTGTGATTTGTTTTAGCTCTGAAACATACACAACAAAGAAAGCATGGACTTTCCTAGTAAACACGTATCGAACGGAAGGTTTTATCGCCTTATGGCGAGGCAACAGTGCCACAATGGCAAGAATTGTCCCTTATGCAGCTATACAATTTACAGCACATGAACAATGGAAAAGATTACTTAGAATCGATTACACAATGTAATTATAACCTTTAAATCTGTTCGCAACAAATAAATTGATAATTTTAGGAACTCACCTGGGAAACAACTGCTAGCTGGATCTTTAGCTGGAATCACCTCGCAATCTCTGACATATCCTTTGGATTTAGCCAGAGCTCGAATGGCTGTAACACCAAAAAATGAATATTCAAGTTTACAACAGGTATAAAGGAATTATACAGAAACATAAAATGTTATTATAAATATTTTTAGGTGTTTATTAAAATTTATAAAAATGAGGGGCTTCTAACTTTCTACAGGGGCTATGTTCCTACTATTCTAGGTGTGATTCCATATGCTGGTGTTTCATTTTATACTTATGATACATGCAAACGATTGTACAGAGGTAAAAATACAATTCAAATCATTTCTTTAGAACCTAATTGATTCATTTGTTTCTTTCTAGAAAAAGTTGATAGTAAAAATAAACCAGGGCCTATTACTTCTTTATTATTCGGTGCAGCTGCAGGTATTTCTGGACAAACAAGTAGTTATCCTTTGGATATTGTTAGAAGACGAATGCAAACTGATGTTACACATAAATATAGAACAATTATGGGGACATTACATTATATAAAGAAGTAAATTTCTTTTGTTTGAAGAATCATTGAGTTATTAAAATTGTGTTTTTTAGGCATGAAGGTGTAAGAGGTTTTTATAAAGGTCTTTCTATGAATTGGATAAAAGGACCTATTGCAGTGGGAATAAGCTTTGCTACTTACGATACAATAAAGGATTTCTTACGGCTTCATATTATGGGTAGAGCTCGACATCATTAGCATGATATTAGCTTAGTAATATTTTAACTAATTTTAAGTAAAAAAGATGATATTAAGGCTGGAATATATTTATATGTATACAGTACTATTTTCTAAAATAATATTTAATATATTTGCCAATAATTGAAGTCAATAATATTCATTTAGATTATATACATATTGTATAAAAAGGAAAGTGCTTTAGATATTATTATAATATATTGTTGGATTGTTGAAAATATACATTTTTATATTGAAAAATTTCAAGAATTATTTTTAAAAAAGAAGAACATACCTATTTAGTATAATTAATTCCACTTTCTCAAAGAAATGAAATAACAACAAATATAACTGGGCAAATTTTATTCTCTTCATTAAACAAATGAACAAATCTTAATCCAAATTTAAAGAGTTTCGAAACCATAGCCAACTATCTGACATAAAAATCCCTAAAACAACTGACTAAATCCCAAGTCATCTTTACAAATCCTTCCAGAATCCTTGTGTACAAATGTCAAATTTAATTCCACATTGTTATTGTTCATACTATTATAATAATTAATGGTCATGCACAATAAACAATACCCCATTTCAATATTTGTCGTGATTCGTCAACCACTTTAAAAAAATGGGTAAGAAATCTGATACAAATAGAAATTATTTTGTTGTCAACCTAAATCCAATAATTAAAATCTACCAATCCATTCATAAAAATCATATTTTCAGCATTCAAATTATCCTACAGCTTTGAAGGTAATTTAAGAAGAAAGCCAGAACAAAATCTCTCTGGATCAAGTAAGAAACAGACGCGCGATGTGTTAATTCAAAGGGCACATGATGAACGTATGAAAAGACAATGTGATAGATTGCGAGCTAAAAGTGCTCAGACAATCCAGTCATACACTAGGAGTTACCTAATTCGCAAGAAAATCAAAGAGGAACAAAGAAAACTCTATGATGAGGGGATAAAACGAAGTGAAAATTTGGATTTGCAACTTACACGATTGTTGTTTTTCTATCATAGGATTTCTGATCATATTAGAATGGTAAATACATCGCTTATTATATTAAGTTTGAATAAATTGATAATGAAATATTATTAATTAAAATTCTAGGAAGAAATGTGTAACAAGCTGGTTTTGTATAAAGAAGAAACACTTAAGAAAATGAATACGAATAATAATTTTAATTGGTTAATGAAAAGACTACTTGGTAAATGTATGGATCTATTAAATTTGAACGTGCTAGGAGCAGAAATGTTAAATCATTTTTCGAATTCTCCTGATGTTTTATATTATCTAGTATCATCAACAGGTAAAAACTATTAAAATTTTAATTTACATTTTTCTAACCCGAATTTCCAGGGTATTACAAAGAATTAAGAAAGCTATTTGATGCATCTTCAAATGAAGAGGAAAGTAAACTATTCCTGAAATTAATTGAGAAACCATTACATTGTGTATCAGAAGATGTTAAAACTTATAACGTGATAACATCTGAGTTTGTGAAATATTTCATGTTGCCAACGATTACACCTAAGATCCGTTATGAATTAATTCCGTTTTTACGGAATTGTGGGACGTTTCCATTTGATGTGTTTGTGAAATACCTTTGTCAGCAGGATTTAAATAATGCTAATAACTTGCTTTATTGTATGTTATCGCTGGAACCAGATGGCTATGGTAATTAAATTTTAATTTAAATATTCAATTACTACGATGTAATTTAATTCTGTTTTAGTTTGCAAAGAAAACATTTTATTATTATCAAAGTTAACTTTGAATTTGTACAGTGTATATTCTGTAATTGATATAACAAATGGGGATGATGATAGTGATGATGAGCAAATGGAAATTTCCACTGACAATATAATTTTATCGGATTATGTGGAATTGTTTAATAATGCCGATAGAGTAAAGCGACTAGTAAATTTTTACATCCAACATAGTAATGATCAAGAACTTTTGGAATACTTTACGAACTTGTGTCATAATCTTCTGCTTATTTATAAAGAAGCAATAAAGAAATTCATGTAAGTAAATTTAAATAAGTTCTTAGAGTTTAATTGTTACAGTTTTTTAAATTACTCGTAGGCTTGTTTTGACTCTGGCATTAAAACCAGCTTTTCTACGTAAACTATGGCTGTCAATAAAACTTAACGAAAAGAATATTTTTGAGAGTGGGTCTAGTTATAATGCAGCCAGCAAATGGAAAGAATCCCAAATTCCAGTGTCTGTCTTTTGTGATTTGTTTACATTTTATACTGAGGCTTTAACAGATTCTGGTAAGTTTCCTAAATTAATCAAAGAAAAAAAAAATTTATTTAATTTTAAAATTTTAAATTTACATTTTAGAAAGAAGTGATACTAGTGATACCTTCACGAATGATGAACTAGCTGAAATATCATCTGTACTTAAACATATAGCAATAAATCTAATAGAAATGGCATTCCCGATGTGTCGATCAAATCATCTATCGGCAATTACACCGGAAACATTACATTTGTATTATACTTCTCTACGAGCTGTGAGGAAATTGCATATGTTAGATATGCGTAAGAAATTCTGTGAGCCTTCATTTTGGACTAAAAAGAAAATTCATGTGAATCCAGATTTAGCTAAGAAGAATTATTTAACTAGGACATTAAAACCTTATTATGGGGTTGTTCCAGATAACAATGGTAAGAAATATAATGATTTCAAGAATGGAATGTGACTAAGTTTCATTAACAAATTTCTAGATGAAAATTTACCTCCTCTCTCAACAATTGAACAACGCTCATTGGCAATTCTTCAGGAATTACCGTTTCTGTTGGAGTTTAATCAAAGAGTTATGATTCTAAGACAATTGTGCTTTTATGGTTTTGGCAATGCAGATTCAAGATTTCGTAGGGAATTTTATAGTGATGCTCCTATAACTGTACGAAGAGCTTATTTATATGAAGATGCATTCGATAAATTAAGTCAAAGAAATGGTAATTTAAATATTAACATATTTAATATTAAAGTAATAAATTTAAATTATTTTTAGACGAAGATTTACGACATAAATTACCTATACAATTCATAAATAATGTTGGATTGGAAGAAGCTGGTATTGATGGTGGAGGGATCTTCAAAGAATTTATTAACGAAGTGCTCAAAACAGCATTTGATCCAAATCGTGGATTCTTTTTACTTACTGGAGATAATATGTTATATCCAAATCCACAAGTTCATTTACTCTTTGATAATTTTGTGGAACATTATTATTTTATTGGACGATTAGTAGGAAAAGTGAGTTGGTACTTTTAATTTATATTGAAAATAATGCTAAATTTCATTTTAGGCATTATATGAAAACATTCTAGTCGATCTTCCCCTAGCTGAATTCTTCTTGGCAAAATTACTTGTAGACAAAGCAAGTGCATATTATGTAAAATCTCTGGATCCTGTACTTTACAGAAACTTATTGTATTTGCGTGATTATAAAGGGGACGTGCAAGATTTAGGACTGGATTTTACTTTAGTTAATAATGATCTAGGAGAAACTAGAGTAAGTTCAACATGAAAATATTTGTAAAGTTAAATAATCTTATTTCTTCTTTAGGTATATGAACTAAAACCAAATGGCGCAAACATTCCAGTAACAAATGACAACCGTCCGGAATACATTCATCGATTAGCTGACTTTAAATTAAACTACCAATTGAAAAAACAATGCTGTGCCTTTAGAGAAGGTCTCAATTCAGTAGTACCCCTTCTGTGGCTAAAACTTTTTAATACGCAAGAATTGCAAGTCGTAATATCTGGAGATACCCAGGAAATTGATATTGAAGACTTGAAAAATTACACAGTTTATGGAGGAGAATATAATAGCGAGCATCCTACAATAATTATGTTTTGGAATGTATTGAAAGGTTTCACAGATATACAAAAGAGAATGTTGCTCAAGTTTGTCACAAGTTGCTCCCGACCCCCATTATTAGGATTTAAGGTGCTTTAAATTAATGTTTTATTTAAAAATGGAATTCTAACAGATTTCTTTTAGGAATTAAACCCATCTTTTGGTATACAAAGTTCCGGAAATGAAGATCGTATGCCTACAGCTAGTACATGTCTGAATCTTTTAAAATTACCAATAATTAATGACGAAGAAGTTCTTAAACGGAAAGTACTTGCAGCTATTGAGCAACAAGCAGGATTTGAACTTTCTTAATTAATTCTTACTTTTTGCATTTTTAGGAAATTATAATTTATTTCATTGGGAATAAAAATTTATTGCTGTAAATTATTCCATGTTACTGTTTCATTTAAAGAATTTTCAAAGATATTTTATTGTAAGAAATAATTACGTAAATTTTATAATGAAATGATTATAGAATAAACAACATTCAACAAAAACAAAATGTATTAATACTAATTATTTAAATATTCAACTTCGAAAACAAAATGTGTTGCCTAAATTTCTTAACCTAAACTTTTCAAATCTTTGAAATGTTCCTTTGAAATTTTGTAATTAAAATTTTCCAATTAAATCAAAATTTTAGCCCACCGAAGAAAAATGGAACAGAAAGTAACTATTAATTTAGATGAAGGATTTGTCCAAAGACAAGACAGACTTATCAATGATATAAATTCAGCAGCGCAAGACTCTTTACATGGGGTAGTTCTTCTATATCCGCATATAAATATTTTAGAAATTGGTAACACAGTAGTACGAAAAGATTACACTGATCTTGGCACCTTTAGAATAGTATCAGGAGGACCTACAGGACATGAACCAATGTTTTCTGGTTACGTAGGTGAAGGAATGCTCAGTGCAGCAATACAAGGAGGTATGTTCACATCGCCAACCACATATGAAATTCTAAATGTAATTAAGGAACTTGCTCATGATAATTCCTTCGGAGTATTGTTAATAATCCAAAATACAGCTTGTTGTGCCTTGAACTTTTGTCTAGCTGTAGAGAAAGCTTTAACGAAAGGAATTCTAGTTAAATGTTTGATAACATCAGATGATTGTAGTGAGCCTTTAGCACCGATGAAAAGTGACCATCCGCAAGGACTCACAGGGACAGTTATAACAATAAAAGTAGCTGGAGCAATGGCTGATGGGTTTAGATGTTCGTTAATTGAAGTTTATGAATATATAACTGAATTACAGAAACAAATGTCGACAGTATTAATAGTATTAAAGCCATGTTCTTTGGTTTCGAAACAGGAGTGTGTTTGCTCTCAAAATATTGATATTTCAATAGGAGGAGGTTTAAGATCATCCACAAGAAGTAAAAACAAATTGAAATGTATGTCGGCAGCTTATATAGTACATAATATCATAAAAGAACTGAGTAAAAACATTTTGTTCGATGCAGGAGTTGAATTAATTGTGATGATAAATAATATGTGTTGTTCAGCTTTGGAAGAAAACATTTTCACTTGCGAAGTAGTGAAGAAATTGATTTCTTTCAATGTTAAGATTCAAAGGATTTATGTGGGGACGTTCATGACTGCGTTAGATTTGCAAGGATTTACTGTGACTGTTATAAGATCAAGTTCACAATTGTTGGAATATTTGGATTATCCAACTGCAGCACCGAATTGGAAAATGCGGAATTTCGGAGTGGATCCGACACTTACAACTAGTTTAAAACCGAGAATAAGACTGATGTCATATCCTAGGATTGTTCCTAGAGGACCGACGTTATCACCACGAGCTGGGAATATTCTTTTGTTAGTGGTACAATTTGCTTGCGATGCTTTGATATCTTGTCGGAAGCAATTGGATATTATGGATGCTGAAATTGGAGATGGAGATCTTGGAATGAGACTGGAAACAGTCGCGAATATTATTCATAAAGGACTGCGAGAAAATGGGATTGACATAACTAATTTGTTTTCGTTTTTTAAGATGTTATCGAAAATTTGTGATAGTATGAATGGATCTCTCGGAGCGCTTTATTCTATTATGTTTGAATCCTGTGCTAATACTTTTGGGAATTCTGAATTTCAAATTGATCCTACTGATAATGCTCATACTGCCTCTGTATATGAAAATTTATGGATTGAATGTTTACAAAATGCTGTGATTGCTCTTAAAAGGTATTAATTTTAAATTTAAAATGACTTACCGAAATTATAATGTTGCATAATTGATCTGAAACAAAAGACAAACAAAAATTAATAATGCGTTTGTTTTAGTTATACAAAAAATGAAGAATCTTCGTGTAATATGTTAGCACCATTGATAGCTTGTGCAACGACTTTACAAGAACGCACGGCTTTAGATGGAATTCCGATTCTTCAAGCTTTGGAAAATGCGATTGTTGATGCGGAAGATGCGATTGCTAAAACTGTAGTTGCACCTCGCAAATATCCTGATGCTGGGGCACATTCAGTTGGACTTTGGCTACGAGCTATTTATGAAGGGGTCAAATTTAGATGCCAATTTTAAATTATGAAAGTCGTTTTTTTTTAATAAACCTTTTGTAAAGTTCTGAACTAATTTATTGTACTATTTGTATTAAGTTTTTATTTTTGATATGATTGTTTGTTGTTGGTTTTATCTTTGTTACAAATTGAATTTATTGAAAGCCGTTGTAAACTTTATAATAAATTTTCAAAATTAATATTTTCCGCTTAAAATTTGAAATATTTGTTTATACATTTCATATTAGTTTAAAATATGTAGTAATAGAAGAACAATCTATGTTTGTTCTATTATGTCCTTGAACTTATACCCTCAGGGGAAATTTAACCGCGCAGGATTCTTTTAGAAACGTCATGTAAATTTCCAATCTAGGTAATAATTATTTTCGCAAAACGTAGGATATATAAACTGTAAATATTTGCTAGATTAATTTATTTTATGTTTACATTGAAGAAGAGCTAGCAGAGGTGACAAGCTTAATTGATTTTAAAGAAAAAAAATGCTCAGAAGTGAATAGATTAATAAGAATTAAAAATCTTTAAAAGTTTAAAGATTTTAGATAAATACCATTGAAATTTTGGAGATAAGGTGAGTACCACTAGAATTATAATAATAATTATGAGAATATAACACCAATTAAAGCTCATAATAATTCCATTGCATGTCAATAAATGCCCAAATAAAAAAAACTCTAACAGGAAGCAAAATGCAAGTTGTAATCTTTTAATATTACAAACTAACATGACATGTCTAAAACAAAGGATAATTGTTGACAATTTAATTTAATGATTAGAATGCGGTTTAAAGATTGAAACAAATTATAAATAGCCTTGTAGGTTAAACTATTAAGTATTGGATTGCATGCAGGACTATTAATGGGAAAACTAAATTCGTCATGTGATGCACAAGCAAGCGCATAGAAGAAAACTCGGGAAATGCAACGATGAGTTATTTTTACAATAGATGTCATAGAACAAAATAAACCGTGGACCGCGTGATATAACTACTATAAGTTCAAATAACTACATATTTATTTTAATTAGCATTTTCTTCAAAAATAAAATGATAAATTAAAATAAGCAACTTTAATTTTAAAATTTAATTTATCGCACGGTGCAACTTTTGTTATCTCATTATATAGGTCAATAAATGCATCTTAATTGTATGTTGTATACTGAATTTGTTTTTAAATCGTGGTAGTCGTCGCACGTCGAAAAAGTCAAGTCGTTGTTGTTAAAACTTAAATAAATAAAATCAGTAACTAAATATTGGCTTTATTTCATACAAAACAGCCAACAACCTCATTTTTACGAACTAATTAAAATAAATATCTATCTGGTTGTAAGCTAACGAAAAGTCTGTATGCATAATTTAAACTCAAATTAAATTGTACTATGATTTTAAAGTAACTTAAACAAAATATTTAAAAAATAAATAACAAGTGAAAATTAAATAAAAGTTGTCTGGGAATAATAAATTGTTATCAATTTATTTGTAAAATGCATGGAGCTGTATACTATATGATAAGACTGTAAGATTAATTGTACCTTAATGGATGTCTATCATCATCCATACTGATTATATTATTATCAACTAAATAAATTTAATAATAATATTGACTGTTAAAATATTAAATAAGTTATATCACATCATCATATTGTTGTAAAGTGAGACGTGCAAGACAATTATAATGTCGCTGTATAAAAACAATGGAGATGAAAAAAAGGTGGTAATAGTCGAAGAATCGGGTGAGATTTTTACTAATTATTATAATTCATAGTTAATAACTAATAAAAATAATTAATTTAACTTGAATTAATAATTTGATTTTAATTCTTTATTTAGTTCGGATTCGAATGTTTTTTTGAAATTAGATTATTGACCTCTAAAACTTAATGGAATATGTGTGATAATATTTGATAACAGCTGGAATTATAAATTAGCAAATTTAGTTATTACTAATAATAAATTTCATGCATGGAACTAATGATAATAACAATTGTGATTTAATATATTAATAATTAATATTTATACTAATTGTAATTTT
>JASKGN010013919.1:0-11633 GCA_030556245.1 Falagria sp. GC000072 | reverse complement strand
TTTTATCTTCGTTGCTTCGAGGGGAAATAAACAGCATACATGGAATATCTGATCTTGAAAGTACCTACTACCGTCTGGTATGCATGACGATGACGCCTCAAGTGGAAAATCTTTCGAGTCCTTGAAGCTTGAAATTTTTTTGGTTTTTCTCTTATATAACCAACCAGATATTCTGATTGTAAAATTTTTCATTCCAATTTTTTCTTTGTCTATCTAGAGCAGGGGTTCCCAAACTTATTTTGCCGCGGTCTAAAATTTTATGGACCCCTTAAAAAAAATTAACTTTTTTCTTAAGTTTTTTTTGTTTTAAAATAACAGTTTGCATCATAAAAAACATAAATATGTAAAGAGTATTATATTCCGCGGACCCCCTGAACTTTGCTGCGAACCCCCAGGGGTCCGCGAACCACCCGTTGGAAAGCACTGATCTAGAGATTTACATTAAACCATGCAACTTGAATTAATTACTGTTTAAATTTTAGCCATGTCCAGAACTCCATGATTTCCGAGAAGTCCAATGTGCTGGATTCAATTCCCAACCGTACGAAGGCATACACTATAAATGGCTGCCACATTACGACGATGTGGAACCTTGCGTGTTGACATGTCGAGGGAAACCTGTCTCCACAGCGGATTATCCCAACGAGGATAATTCGCTTCTTGTAGTTGCTCGTTTGTCGGACAAGGTGCACGATGGCACCAGGTGTCGTCCAGGCAGTCTCGACATGTGCATCAATGGGAAATGCCAAGTAAGTTTCCGTTTACTTACCGAAAATCGAAACTCGTTAAGGAACTTTCATGATTACCTAGATGTATTTATGGGATTACCTTTTTTCCTGTTTTTTCTTTTCATCCCTTAATATCGAAATAAAAGCAACGCTTATTTTGTATCATTAATCATGTAAATATCGTGAATAGGCAAATGTAGTGAATGATTGAAATATGGTGAAATGTTGGAAGGAAGGAAGTAAATGTCTTCCAAGTTCTTGTAGCTGTCAAGTCGAGTGGTCGACAACAAAAAAAAAACGGAGATGTAAGACAGGAATGAAGTAGGTACTCGTTGTGCTTTGGCTGCATGCAAAATAGAAATGGAAGGGAATGAAGAATTTTTCGGCAAACATAAAGTCAATTTCGGTTTTGATGTAAGGAAAATATACAACACTTAAGAATGTTGTATGTAGTAGAATTTTGATAGCAGCAATGTTGGTTGCGTATATTGCTCTGCAGCACTTGTTAGCTACGAAACGAGCTTTACATATTTTAATAATTTTTGGGGGGATGATGGCCTGTTTACCTCTAGTACGCTGTTGATGCTACCGTTAGAGTATTGGCGACGTTCTACGTTTTCCCTACATTCTCGTTTACTGGAAAATTGCTGCGATAACGACTACATAGCTTATAAGTAACGCCAAACTTGAAAATACCTTTAGAACTCTATACTACACATATATATAAACATATAGGAGTAATATATTACTGATGATGCTTTGATGCATCTTCTTTATACTTTTTTTTTATTTTATAGAAAAATTTCCTTTTATTTTCCTTCCAGTAAAGTTGCAAATGTTTTAATCAATTTTTATTAAGTTGTGATTATAATCAATCAAGAAAATGTATAGCTAGCATATGATGATACTAGTACTCTTGTACTTCTTGTCGGTATGCCCTTCTTGAGGCCACATAGTCTAGTGACACTCTCGAGACTTTTCAAGCGTTGCTTCAGATAAATTGAAAGTGTCCTCTACTCGTTTCCATGCTTGTGCTTCAAGCTTTTCCTCCAATTTCTGTGTTGTCCTGCTACCACTCACTCGTCTCTCTGCTCTCGCTTCCCTCTTGTCGGTGTCGTTTTTTCGCGCCTCGTTTATTTATCAGCGACATTTTTCTCCTGCGAACAATAAATCCGCCGACGCCGCCTTTCTCTTTTAAGTCTTCTCCTTTCTTTATTTCTCTTGGTCCTTATACAGATACGAAGCTATTCCTTACCAAAATGCCAATAGAAAATATATCTTAATTTTATTTATTTATATACATACAAAACGAGTAAATCAACTTTGTTTTATTTCGAATTAGCGTGTCGGATGTGATCTACGAATTGGTTCCAATAAACAAATCGATGCTTGCGGTGTTTGTGGAGGCGATGGAAGTTCCTGCAATCGGCCACTTTATCACTGGTCTTTAGCAACACTGTCGTTTTGTTCTGCTACGTGCGGAGGAGGTGATTATAATTTATTAACTATGTGTTTTAATGGCTGACAACTGACAATCATTGGTTTCCAGGCTATAAAATGTCACGAGCCGTTTGTTTGAATCGCGTCTCTGGCGAAGAAGTTGAGGAACAACTTTGCAATCTCATGCAGAAACCTGATGCTACTGTTGTTCCATGTAACACGCATTCTTGTCCACCTAAGTAAGTACATATTATTTTCTAGAAAAAAAAAAATTTAAATATTTTTAGTAAATCATCTGCAACAATTGTAATTCTTATCGGATTCAAAGTTTTGTAACTTTTCAGATTTTGGATAAAAGTCACAAAAGTTGTGATGTTGTTTAATGGGAAATTATGTCCCCGCAAAATGTTTTGCATCTAAATAAATGGATTGTTTTCCTTTCTTTTTAGTTCTTCGTCGATTTGTAAGTTTAGCATTGGTCAGAAATCTAGTTCAAAAAGTATAATATCTATAGATAGTGGAAAACATTCCTGTTAAAGAAAGAAACAAACAAAAAGTCTGAAAGTTTGTTTGGAAAACGGAGCATTCCACCAATAGTTTGCAAACTTTCTAGACACCAAGAGCAATCATTACATTAAGAACTCAATATTTCCAACACGGAACGAGAATTTGTCAAAGAAGAGAGATAACACATCTTTCTTGTTCGGAAAAGAATTTGAAACGTGTGGGAGACTAGATGGATAGATAGATTCTGGAAAAATGTCTTGAAAATTATGTATGACGTGCATTTCGCATGCAAATAACACTTTTTCATCTCGCTTTCAGGTGGCACGTGATGGAATGGGGACCTTGTTCTGTCAGTTGCGGTGGCGGATCGCGATTTCGACAGGTTCACTGCGTCGAAGAGGCCAACAACACTAAGATACGAGTGAGTTTTGAGTTTATGAAGGAATCAATCACACATTTCCATATCGTTCTTTTTTTTTTTGGAGAAATCTTGCAAATTCTTTCTCTGTCGTTGACGTAATCGTAATGCATCCGAGAACACGAAACTTATTCATTATTAAGGAGTTTCTATTGAGCGCAAAGTGGAAAATACCGGGGTTCATTCGCCCTAATGCGTGCAAATATACGCAAGACATGAAATACGAAAATTAGTAGTCTGCCACAGTGTTTTCATTCCTCATTGCTTCTCATGATTGTTTCAATTTGGTATTATTCGCATGCAAGCACCATAATAAAAGCTCGGGTGTGTTGGAGACGTTGAAAAAACCCTTGGAACATTGTTGCTTCAGCAGCACTTTTATTCTACTCGTATATACCTTTCACAGAGTTTCTCTTCGAGAGGTTGAAGTTCGGTTTGAGAACGGTAGAGTTTTTGCGAACAGAATAGCTTTCCCTATTCTGCATGTTTACAAAGTTTTTCATATTTTTTGTGTAGAAAAAGAAATGACAGGCAGCACTCGTTTTGTGGGCACCTCTACCAACCGACATCAACCACCTTTAATATCGTGAAGGACAAAAAGCACGTCGGAAAGACCAATTTTAACTCGGTTTAACGATTCGTGTTCATCGTCTATGAAGGTCCCACTAGACTCATTACTAACAAACCGTACCTGAACTATAAAACACGCTTTAGATATATAGGTAGTACCATAACGTATAACTATGTAGTTATCCTCTTTTTCTTCGTCTTTATCATCGTTTCTACGATGAGTAACTATAGCTAGTTGCAAACTTTTGGAAAATATTAATTTGTCTGAGTGCTTTTCACGAAAAGTCGGAAACACTGAGCATAAGAATAAGCAAATAGAAGAATAAGTGTAAGACTAGCAGGTAAGGCAACGTTTGCCTTTTCAATTTGCAAATCTCCAAATCTGAAAACGCAAAGAATGTAAGTAAACTTGCGGAAATGCCGTTTAAGCGAGTTTGCATTGCAAACTCTTCACTTATTGTTGGTACTACGCAATGTTCCACCACCGGCTTTTCTCTGCCTGCCGCGAATGAAAAATTCACCTTGGTAGAAACTTCTTGCGTTCGACTTGATTGCTACTTTAAATTATTCACTTCTCTCTACAGACATCCACATTATTATTATTATGTTGTACACACATTCATCCCTTAACATCTTTACAAATACCCAGATTTGCTGACTGACCTTTTACCAACTAATTGTTAATTTACACTAATCCATTCTGGTGCGATAACAGATAAACGAAGCCAAATGCAGTTCTCATAAGCCACGTTTCCAAGAAGCTTGCAATCAGATGGAATGTCCAATGTGGCACACGTCCCAATGGTCTGGGGTAAGTCAAATAATCCACATCTCAAGCATTGTCTTCTAACATCTTTTAACATCTTTTGTTTTAGTGTTCGGTATCGTGTGGCGAAGGCGTCCAAGTACGCGTCGTCGAATGTCGGGATCATCAGGATAAAACTAGTACTTTGTGTCCTGAACGCGTCAAGCCGACAGCTAGTAAACCTTGTTCGACTGGCATACAATGTCCTTTCCATTTAATCGACGAACATTCCAATAGCGAAGAGCTTCTTCCAGGATTATATCATACTCAACCTTTGATTCAACCATATCCACCTCCGGCACCTGCACATGCTGAACGTCTTGTTGGTGAACAGACTGTACCTTCAGAAAGCACGTAAGTTCATTTATTTGCTTAATTAATTTTATAGTTTACACTTGCACAGCTTTTATGCAAAACATTTCACGAATTTGTTTCGGATTTAATTTAGTTACTGAAATATTGATAATCACCAAGGATTAGTGATTACGATTACTAATTAGAATTATTATTGCATTCAAAATGGTAAAAAATGCCAATATTATTATTGCATTAGTTTATTTTCTAGATGAATTTAAATTGATTGCGCTATTACAAATAAAACACCATGAATTAAATGTTTATCATTTAAAGAAATTTTTATTCATTCAGAAGGCTTATTAATATTATTATTATTATTATTTTTATTACATTTACTTTTTTTATATAACTGTTGTTCTTAATGACGTTGTCATCCCAATCTAAATGTCGCTATGTGTACATTGTCTTTTCAGCAATTTCAAAGTGTTCTTTGCCTGCGGTTGGGTATATGTGAGGTACAAATACAAACAGCTATATTTCCATATTACTTTATTATTCAACTATTATTCTATTATTACTCACAATATTCTCTATAAGTAATTAATTCAACACTTTCCTACATTTTTGTCTATACATAATAAAAGCCTATCTGTTACTTTACTATAATTATAATTATATATTATGAATTTACAACTGTTTTAAACAATATTTATATTTATATAAATATCACAAGTGCACTCTTAACGTTATTACTCTACACGAATGACTCACACTTAAAATGTTGCATTGAAACTCTTTTTACAAATTCAAAACTTAAAAAATAATATATCCGGCTTTCAAATAAAAATTGAAGTCACGTGATTAATTCTTAAGTTGCAAGTTTAGATCATGTGTCTTTTAGAAATATTTGAAGAATCGATATATTCATATATCTACAGAAAATAATAAATAAAAATAATTACAAAGAAAAACAAAGAATAAATTATATACAATTCAGATATAAATCAATAATTACATATTATTAATAACTATAGTTTGGATTTTTAATTGGAAATCAATTGGATATACCTACAACATAATATTTACATAAAATATTCAACTCGTACCTACAAATTATTGAATGACATTGATAGCTCGCTGATGAAGGTTTGAATTTGTAAAGATAGAAATTATTGAGTCAAGAAGTGAATGCGCTTTGAATATGTTAATTTGTTTGGTCCTATTCGGCATGTGTCAACAGCGAGCCGAGTATTTTGGTTAATGATGAGATAGCACCAAGTCCCATATCGAATGCATTAGCACACACATGTTGATCACTCATTATTAATGACACACGAATTAAGCATCGTTTTTTATTCCACTCTTCAGTTCGTTCCTATTCTTTACTGCTTGTTTCAGGAAATTACACATTGTTTATTTTATAAATAAATACTCACCCTTAAATACATTAAAACATGAATAAATTATGCTAAACAATATAAATATTATGATTAAAAATAAATTTAAATCAAAGGGATAATAATAATATAATATAGAATTTTATCATTGTGGTAGCATGAATTCCCCATGAAAATATTTGGAATGAAATAATATTTGTGAAAAAACCCCGAATTTTATTGGAAAAACAAAACAATTTTAAAAATCACAAATTTACAAATTTTTAAAATCTAAATAACATTACAGATTTATCCCTGACGAATGGGGTCCCTGCAGTGTCTCTTGTGGTGAAGGAATTCGCAAACGCGAAGTCCATTGTAAAATCTTCCTGGAATTTTCGCGCACAATAGCAAAACTGCCAGATCGTCAATGCAGCGGTCCAAAACCATCCGACACAGAAAAATGTTTCATGGAACCTTGCAGTTCGAGTTCGGAACGCATCGATATCAAGGACGATCCGTATCGACATGATTCAGTGATAAAAGTAGCTCCTGGCACGCCCGGTAAGACTTATTCGTGGCAGGAACAAGGATACACGCATTGCAGTGCTACGTGCTTGGGTGGCGTTCAAGAGTTGATCGTGAATTGCGTCCGTGACGACACCCAGAAGGTTACGTCGCCTTACCTTTGCCCTCGGGAATTGAAACCGGAGATCCTAATTAGAACGTGCAACGATCATCCGTGTCCTCCGCGATGGAACTATTCCGATTTCCAACCGTGCACTCAATCGTGCGGAATCGGTATCCAGACGCGAGAAGTGAATTGCATTCATGAAGTCACACAAGGCGGTGGAAACACTGTAGTCGTTCCGAATAACATGTGTCCGCAACCGCCGCCGCCTGATCGTCAATATTGCAACGTGCTCGATTGTCCTGTGCGATGGCGAACATCCGAATGGTCTAAATGCAGCAAGATTTGTGGCGGCGGCGAGAAAACACGTAAAGTGGAATGCAAACAGGTGATGGCACAGAATCACACTGTAGATAGACCTGCGACAATGTGTCCAATGCCAAAACCTTCTGATCGTAAACCTTGTAATACCAAAAGCTGCACTATTGACACCGAGAAACCCACAATAGAAACTTCTAATAGCACTTTTATTCAACACGATCCCAAAAAGAAGAAAATCACATTGAAGATTGGCGGAGCTGCGACTGTGTTTCATGGAACTGTCGTCAAAATTAAATGTCCAGTGAAACGGTTTAATCGAACTAGAATTCAGTGGGCGAAGGATCATAATTATTTACCGAAATCGAAAAAGTTCAAGACATCGAAGAAAGGCGCTCTACGTGTACAAAGTGTGACTTATCGCGATAGTGGAGTTTACACGTGCGTTGCAGCAAAATCGTCCGCGGATTTGACGCTCAGCGTACGTCCCAAGCCTGGCGAATTTATCAATTCCGAAGAAGTCCAAAGACAAACTGGATATTCGAGGGATCGGGGCCGAGACAGAGTGGATTTCGAAATTGCGGACAGGCATCATGACAGGGATGAAATCAATCCTATATTTGACGACCACAGCCACGAACGGAGACCCGACTTGCCCAAGAAACAACCCAAGAAAACAACCAAAACTACTTCGAGGCCTGGCAAAACTGATAATAGTTTGAATGCCTGGCAACTGCCAACTACATCTGCTAGACCAGATGATCAGGTTAGTCGGAAACGAACGCGTCCAACTCGTACTCGCAAAAGAAATAGAGAAAGAAAAGATTAATCAGTATTTTTGTTTGAATTTTTTTTACTTTTGATTTTGTGATATGTTTTCTATTAGTGAGACTTTGTGTTCTATTAACATAAATAATTAGTACTAACTTGTTTTGATTTTGTGTCTTTTGTAGTCTGTAAAATGTAATGTATGCTAGAATTAATATTAACCAAATATTGTGCTTCCTTAACGCTGCTATTTTAATTGGATTTATATAAATTAACAAAAAGTTGGTACCGTCACATTTACCAGCTAGCGCCTCTGAGAAAAATCCTGTTGTGACGTCTTCCGGTAACAGGATGCTCCCACACTTCCAAAAACTAATTGCCAATTTACAGGTGAGGTTTCCAAAACTTTAACCATTCAAAGACTTTCAGATGATAACACTAATCAATGACTTACATTACTTGCACTCCCGTTCTCCACCGAAAATACACACTTAGGTAAACACAGCTTGTTATCACTAAATCTTTTTTTACTAAAGTCACATTTTATTATTATCTTTACACTGATGCACAATATTTCAATATTCTATTAATATATCCATAATTTCCAATCAATTTCAAGTAATTTCTTAATTAATAAGAAGCATAGCAATTGTGGCCTTTTCAGACGTTCTCCAACTCGCGAGGTCACCGAATGGTGGCCGCTTTTCCTGAAGAAGACATTTTCGCAAGCGAATTCCAAACTCAACGGGATGAAGATGAACAAGACGACGAAGAAGGAACTGTAGTAGTGTTGGGGAAAGGACTTCCGGAGAATTTGAAATTCGAATGGGCCATCACCGAATGGTCAAAGTGTTCGGAAACGTGCGGCGGGAATGGGTTTCAGATGCGTGCTGCTCATTGCATGGTCAAGTTGCACAACAAAAGCCAAAGCGTCGAGAATAATTTGTGCGAAGATGCCGGATTAGACTCACCCGATACGATTCGCAAGTGTGGCGTCGACGACTGTCCCAAATGGATTACATCTGAATGGAGTACGTGCGAAGAGTCCAAGTGTTTCGCATTCAATAAAGGTAACATCAAGATTACACTTTTAAATCTTATCGATTATGTATTTATCTGTGACTTTTTGCAGGATTACAACGACGAGATGTTCAATGTATTCTTCCTGGAAATATTACACTGCCGAATGAGAAATGCGACCATCGAGAACGACCTAACAATCGTCAAGAATGTATTTCAGAGAAGTGTGTTGGTAAATGGCGAACGGGTCCTTGGTCGAAATGTTCAGCCGCTTGTGATTCTCAAGGAGTCAAATATAGGATTCTACAATGCGTCTGGAATGGCACCAAGAAACCAGCCGGTTCAGCTTGTAAAGATGAACCCAGACCAGATGTCATGAAAACTTGCAAAGGACCTCCTTGTAATACACTAAGTAAGTTTAATTATTAAATTCTCCTTGCGTACAGAGGAAACCTAATGAATTGTCATTATTTATTTAGACCTTAATGATGTTTCTGTTTTAGGACAAGAATGTAAGGATCATTCAATATTTTGTGCGAATGTCAAGGCAATGAACATGTGCCGTTTACATAGGTACCAGCAGCAGTGCTGTGAATCTTGCAGTGTGGTCGAATTTAATTAGAATGTTTCCAAGGTGGTGCAAATAAGAGTGACATGGAGTGCAATTAAATCTTCATAGGTATGTTAAGACAATTTAATTATGAAAGGTGTAAATATTACAAATATCATGGTGTTACAATGTTAATTATTGTTATAAAGGCGAATACAGAAATGTATAAGATTACTGTAATAGCAATATTAGGAAATAACTTTGTGGAAATGGACACTTATTTCAATCAGATATATCTACCAATTAAGTATAAATAATTGTACATATTTTTGAAGACTGAATCATTTGTTATATATTATCTAATGTAATGAAAATTGCATTTATTATTCGAACAGTGGGTCTTGGTTTTGGTAAAGTATCATGTCGAAGAAGTTAACATTGCTTGAGTGTATTTTACGTTTTAATTTATCAATGCAATGCGTGTTTTTAATATAGTTTAAATATATCATTCCATATTTTATAAAATCAATTCAGTAGCGTCATTTTAGATTTGCTAAATTTATATTTCAATTATAAGATTTTCTATAAAACCAAAACAGAAACAATAATCTTCTTGTATTAATATCTTTTATTAATATTTGCTTCATTTGCACATATTAAAAACTTAACAAAAAATATAATTGCAAAATTTTAAAACAAAACAGATTTAGCTTCTATTACCAATAAAAAAATTCAGGCTACAAAGTAGTTATGTGTAAGAATAAATTCAAAAAAGAATTAATATTAATGCTACTGGTTAGATAAACTCCAATAAACTTTTAAACAACGTGGAACGTTATTCGAATCTAATTAATTACTAAGTAACTTATACACTAATAGCTGTTTAAATTTATTCACTATTGTTTGTAAACCCTCCTAACTTATGCCTTGAAATGCTGAAAACTAAAAGTGTAGCATTTTAAAATAATACAGATTCCCTATTTATTAAATAAATTATATTATTGCAAATAAGATTAAATGAATTTAAAAGAGAATTAAATAAGCAAGTATGTATGTAATATAAATATTGAATATTGTTTGATGTAAAATAAAAGTTGAATGTAATACACTGAGCTTGATGGAAATGAAATATTATTGGCGTCAAGATGGAACAAGAATGTATTATATGGAATGTATTATATATATATCTCTTAAAATTGTTATTGTAAGATGGCTATTGACGCTAATAATTTACTGTTTAATTGAAAGAGTTACAAATATTTAAAGATATAATGAATTTAAAAATAATTTTTGAAATTTAACAACGTTTAAAACGTAAGATATATAAATGTTTTGGTGCAACAGAAAGTATATTCGGTATCTCCTGCATTAAAATTTAAACATGGAACATCCTTAAAAAATAAGAATATCTGTAATTTAATAAATATAATTCATGGCTTCCATACTCGCTGGCAACATATGTAAGCACAATTATTATAATATAACTTTGGAAATGTGCATAACTTAAGGAAAACAAAACCGCATAATTATAATATTAATTGTAAACAATATCAACAATTAGTGAATAACTTACCAAACATTATGGATCAACTTGAAACAACTTTATAGGAATCTAATATGCATATTACATATAAAAAATACATGAAAATGGTATAGTACAAGTAAATACAATAATACCGTTGGGTAATATGTGCTTCAATATATCCATTTAAATTGTCAAATACAATTATAACGAAATATGACAATTAATTTTAAAAGTATTGCTACAGTACAATACCTAAATATGTAATGTTGAAGTAAGGAATCCGAACAAAATGTTTTATTGCCATTCGAATAATTTAATTGGTACTAATTTGTGAAGGAATAAATGTTTGTAGGCTATGTAGATAATCATTGACTAATTGTAAAGGATTAATTTGTATTATTGTAAGATAAAAATATCTGTATGATAAGTATCATATTTATTGTTATGTATTAGTTAAATGAACAAATTAGTTTATGTTCGGATTCAAACGACACAATGTAAACGAATTTAGGTGTAATAAACCCTTCTCCTCATCCTGTTACTAAAAATGATACGTGGACAAAGATAAGTAATAAAGACACGATTATAATTGTTTAAATTTTATTCATTTGGAATGTAACTATAGAAATTATGCTTGTGTATTGCAGATGTATGAAATCTTTCAATGTGTGAGTATAATC
>JASKGN010013901.1:0-12581 GCA_030556245.1 Falagria sp. GC000072 | reverse complement strand
TTTTACCTAAAAAATTTGTTTTTACCTAAATTTGACATTTTGGCACTTTTTCTTACCTAATTTTAAGTTTTTTCTTACCTATTTAGGTACCTAAAACGACACTTGTTTTTACCTAAAACTCCGGTCTCTAATAATAAGGAACAACGTTATTTGCCTTTCTGTTATTCGCATTTTTTTTTTATTAATCAACTAAATCTTACCTTTTTAGTCAAATTAAATTGCTTTTTCGAATCGCTGTTTCCAGACTGCATTTTCTTGTTACTCTTATTAGATTTGCCTTTAACTAATCTTTTTTTCATAAGAGGCTTTTTTATTCTAACATTGCTGCTTGACTTATTACCCTTACTTCTTAAGGGATTCGGTTTAGCTGAAAATTCGACCTTATTATTAATCTTAATGTCATACGATGTATTTGTCGATTGAACGCCTTTAGTATTATCTAACAGCGCCATAAAATTTTTCTTCCGCGCTGGGCGAACCAACATGGCAGACGTAGAACTTGTCCTGATAACTGCGGGGATATTTGTAGGTCGTCTTCTCCCACGAAAAATAGTTTCTATCAAAGCAGCAATTCTATTGCGAGTTTTAGATGTTATTCGCCGGGATTTACGGATATTCGTAGAATCCTGCCTGATCGGACTTGCGGATTTTTCCCGCTCAGAAACAAGAAGAGTACTGGTATTATTGGAATTAGAACTGAGGGTAGGTTGGTAAAAGTAGAGACTTTCAAGCCAGTAAGGCAAGTCAGCTACTTTAATAAGTTTCCCGGGATTTGCACTTTTACGCTTCGATCGGAGGGATCTATTAAAAGTCGATCTCCCTTCGTTGCTAGGTACATTACAGAATTTCGCACTCTCGATATGTGTGCTTTGTTTAATTTCAATTGTCTCATCAAGACATTTTTCTGAAATTGGTTTAATGTTTTAGAAAATAAAATAAGAGTAAATTGTACTGTACCTTCTGTGGCCAAAAGGAGATGTAAAGCACAATCTTTTACAGGCTGCATAATAATTAAGTAAAAACTACTATATTGTAGATAATATAAATATAAAAATGTTTTAAATATTATAATTGATCTGCCTAACCAATTTTCTCAAAGTTTAAATCAATGGCCACCAGAGCGTTGGCAGCGGTTTAAAAATGCCATCTTTTTAAAGGGGACTGATTTAGAATTCCATGCATATTTTCAGCAGTAACAGTGAATAAAATAATTCAAAAGAGCAAATGATATGAAATTTTCTGACTATTAAAATTTCCCTACTAAACGTTATTGAAATAATACATTGTCGTTGTACAAAAGTAGCAAGCACAAGTTAACTCCTTATAATTTAAATGTACTACTTGACGTTTTTTGTGTGTAAATATAAAATAAATAGTTACTTACAATTACTAATCAGTAATCATTAATACAGCTAATTCTACTTTTTTGTAATTTTCCTTATTTCGCATAATTTATTATTTAATTATTATATATGAACAAAGTTGCAATTTGGAATTGCATCGTTTTGAAATTAAGTATATAAACATGTTGTCATTCATAAAATAAGCAATTAAACCAGTTTTATAATTACTACATATAAATATAAACTTATAATAAAAAAGCTGAACATGGTAATACTTTATCTAAATGGCAAGAAATACCCTATTGGAGTTGTTTGAGCATACTGTACTAGATAGGCTTAAAAGTTAAAACCCACGGACACGAGTTACGTGATATAAAGAGCCGAATATATTATGATCAAGATAAATTTGATACACTGATACAACACACCTAGTGTGATCGACTCAAGCAAATAGCATCAGTCTGATACATAAAGATTTCATAGAAGTTTTCACAAAGTATAGATTAATAACTTATGTTAAATCTAAAATGTATAAGCTCATTCTGTCGATTCCTAATTATACCACTTCCAACAGGAGGAGATTGCCTTCCTGGTATTTTATCAGACGTATTGAGATTTATTCCTGGAAATACAAGCAAAATATTAACAGCATTCTTCTATGCAGCCGCGAATAAATACTTCCCATTAAGAGAACAAATGAATTTGTTAAATTTACCCTTCACTTCAATCATTATGGTATATAAATTGATAGATCAAACATTAAGAATGTACTACAACCAAATAAATTTTAAATAACATTGATCCTTTACCTAATGTCTAGGCTACTATAGTAGGCATTATAATATCCCACATCACCTTAGAAAAAAATCCAATAACCCACAATCAAATCCCAAAAATGTTTCATTTTTTTATCACCAGAACCTGAAACACTAGATACTAAATGTCAATTCCCTTTTTCTATGGTACATATTTCAAAATTAGTTTTAAAATAGTGAATTGAAAATATTCTACCTTCTTTAAAACAATTTTATTTTACAATTAATAAAAATAGATTTATATATTGAGTAATATGCATATATAGAGTATACAATCATATCAATACACAACTTAAATAAAAATAGGAAAATGAATTTAATTACCACTTTTTAAACAGTCACAAAATTATCATTTCAAATATCATTCATAACAATAATAAACTGGAATCAATGTGCTAAACAAAATTTCTAAAAGTTTCACAATTAAGTTTGTGGACTTCCTTGTTCAATATTGTTTCTCAAAAAAAACATTATTTTAATCACTAAAATTTTTACATCTTTTTATTAATATATTTATATAAACTACGAAACATTTATTATGTATGTGTCCTTATGCAAATTTCGTTTTTAGTTTGCCATTGATTCTATATCTTCATAATTGTTCATAGCGAGTGTGTACGGTGTAAGTTAGTAAGCATCATCAGTCAGTTCCAAAAATTGAGAGCTTACTTCACGTGTTGCTTCACCCTTCACGTTAAACATGAATTTGTAATAGCATCCATCAGCACAAATCACTAAAAAAAAATAATTTTAATGTTGTCAAGATCTTACTTTAAATTTATTGGAATGTTTTTCGGTTTAATTAGGTTGTTCACCTCTATACTCAAATTTTAATACGTGGTAGTACTAATTATTTTAGACTCACCGGAGCAATCAGTTCTTCAAAAAATGCAATAGTTTTTAAATGAAAGCAGATTTAGTCTTAATGACGTCACAGGTCCTGCATCAATAGAGACGCGCTGAAAAAATATTTTCAAAATAATATTCGGTCATTAAACTATTTATTTGTCAGCTCGTTTCCTTGCACTTTTTCAGCTCGTCTCATTGGTCCAGGACCTGAGACGTCATTCATGCTAAATCGGCTTTCATTTAAAAACTATTGCAATTTTTGAAAAACTGATTGCACAACATCCCATAAAACTTTTTTCAAAATTCATCTGAGGTGAACAACCTAATTGTTTGCAATTTGAATTTCTTCTTAAAGGTAGGTGTACACTGTTGAGTTTTTGCTCGAGTTTAAATTTTGACAGTGTTCATTTGCTAGACTTGTCTTACATCCGTAGAATTTTTTCTCTAGCTAAAGTTGATATAGAGCGCCATGATAGAGAAAACTCTAGCTAGAGAAACTCTACGGTAGAAATTCTACGGCTCACATTGGCTGCTATACACTGCCACGTGTATGTTCGCTCTTAAGAAAATAACCCGGTACATATATTTAACTCCACCTTTTGCTTGAATTTTACTAAATTTTTTCTCTCACCCCCTGACATGAGTTGGACTTGTAAACAAAACTCTTAAGTTACTTAACAAGTTTGGCAAAGTACTTTCAAGTTTATAACTTGAAAGACTCTGATTTGCAAACAAGAAGCACGTGCTTGAAACATTAATAAATAAATAATAATTACCAATTACAGAATTATCACTTCCAAAAGCACATACACATGGAGGGCCATTTGGCACCGTAAATTTACAAAATGACCAATTTGAAGAAAAGTATTTGGGCAAAAATGCTGCATTGGCTAATGATGATTGCTTATTAAGTTTGGGATCATCTAAAGCGAAAATGTGAACAGTTCCATGATCAGAAGAAACGCAGAGACATGTTGACGTGGTATTAAAGTTAATGCAATAAATTGTCGCCTAAAAATAATATTTCAATTTCAAAATTGCATTCTAGTCTTAAGCAAACCACTTTAAATAATTAAATTTGACATACCTGATGTGCACCACGTCTTAATTCAGCAATTTTATTGCCTTGTGCAGTATCAAATACTCGAATTAATGTACCTTTCTCACTTGCAGTGGCTAATCTGGTACCCTGCAAATTCAACGCTACACATATCAGTTCAGTTTCATGTGCAAATATATCCAAAGCTGGTTTCTCAGTATTTGCCAAATCAATTACTTGGACATGACCCACTTGTCTTCCAGGAAAAGCCAACAATGAGTTATTGCTGTTTGGACAAAGGACACATAGACCACGAGGATTTGGACTTGTCTCAAAGACATGCAGCTGTTGTGGAGTCTGCGTAAATGTGTATACTTTAATAACTCGCTCTAAAATGTCAAAATTGTAACAAATTACTTAAGAATAAATATTTATATTAAGACAGTGTTATACTGAAGACAACATTAAGTCATAACATTTTCTTAATATTGAAATATTTACCTAAAACAACAACAATTCGATCCCTCCTAAGTTTGACGGCCAAAACAGGTCCATTAAAGTCTAAGCCAAAACTGGTCTTCTTTTGTAAATCATCCCAAACCATTACTTTATCAGGTGGATACAATGGATTTGGGCCACCACCAATCAAAGCAAGGTAATTACAACGAAATAACATTTCAACATATCCCAATCCTCCTTCGTCAAAATCTCTTCTCTCCTTTTCTTTCAATGGATCACAATTGTAAATACGGAAACCCGATGTTGTCGCACAAGAGAAACAACCTAATTGGAAGATTATTATAGATTAAAGAAAAGTTGGAAAATTGAAAATTTGCAGATGTTACCATGGTCCTGATTGAATCCCATATATAATAAACCGTTACCGTATGGATTCTCTTTTAGATTCATTATATTGGATGTTAAAAGAGACGGTTAAAAAAAACACATTATCAATAGAGCAGCAATGTCATGAAGATTCAATAATTTTGCAGGCGATAGAACACAAAATTGGAATTGTTTTTGCCGTCTAACCTAACATTTCAGAATTCGCATACCAAACCAGTGACTTACACCGCTTACACCACACGTTGAAGTTTATCCACAATTGATAAACAACAAAACAACCTGCCTATCCACATGGATATTATGTAAAATATAAATAATAACAAATATTATTGACAATATTGATTGTATTTTTATTTAGGTAGCTTTTTATTTGGAGTATTAATTGAACAATGCTTTATTTAATAGCCAGGCAATGAATACTTTAAAATAATCAATGAAATATTAAAATGATGTTTTTATCTTTAGTGATTATAAAATAAAGGAATTTTTTAGTCATTCATCATGCATGAAGAATAGTTGATTATGATTCAAACAATAAATTTAATGAAACAAAACTTAAAAACACGAATTCCAGACCTGTGAATATGCAAATGACTTTATTTTACTCATAAAAAAAATTTCCAGGGTGCTAGGTATTCATGATTTGTATAAACAAATATTTGGCATGTAGTAAAATAAATTCTTTGATCGTGATGTTTACGTTTCGCATTAAGTAATAACCTTTTATAAAGAACTTCGCAGTAAACAAAAGTATGTATGTATTCAGCAATGAGTTAGGTCACTTGCCATAACAACAGCACTGCCCGTTGTAATAAATACCAAGGTAAATGCTATAAATTCGTAAATTTAATGTGTTTAACAACCTTCTTTTCATAGGAATCAAAAAAATCTATCATTATTACTTACATAAATTATTATGATAAATCGAATGATAATAATTAGTATTGCAAATACATTGTATATTCATTAGCAAGTATTTAAGAACGCGGAAGAGAGTAAAGAATTAGAAAACTAGAATATTTTTAAATACTTGCGTTTCAACCTGTTTGCACATAGTTATTTATATTTATCTGTACGCTATTCGCCAACATATTTACTGAAAAACTGTCGAGTATTGGAAGGAAATTAAAACAAAAGCACAATTGAAATATGTAAAAGCGAACAATGCCTTAATTGTAACAGCATGACGAAAATCTGGATAATTTGCTTCTATTGCATAAATGAAATCGCAAAGTTCACCTGAGATGTTTACATGGTAACGAGTAAAAATATAAAATGTACAAAATAAAATATTTCCATCTGCGATATAAATAGACGCAAAATAACACGCATAATTCAACGACCTCAGAAAACGTTTTGTCTAATCTAGAGTCGCAATAAATTTGTTGATAAAATGTTGGTTGGCTATTGAGAGGAATAAGTATAATCATTCAAAACACCTTAAGCACTTGGAGCGGCAAAATAAACCCATAACAGAATAGAACAACACAAATCACAATCGATCATCACCAGGATGCAATCTCTTCCTAACAATTACAATTTATTAAAAGGTTAAAATTAAACTTACAAAAATTGAAAAGTCAAATAAAACAGACCAGGTCTAAATATTAGACACATCTGAAAATAAAAGGAGCCTTTAAAATATATCATTGTCAATTGTTTGTTGTGATGTTGATCCTTTGATCCTCCCATTTGCACACGAGTTGTGATGTCCTTACATTTCCAACTGGAACTGATCATCATCCTCATGTGCAACAGAGACGGAGGCCAAAGGACTCCTTGTAGGACGGTGTGGCTTCTTAGCCGTCACGGGATGCTGCTTATAAGACTTGCCATGCGGAGACGGCGGCGTGCCGGCATGTGGTGACGGCGACTTGCTATGCGGTGGCGTAGACCGCTGGAGAGCCTCGGGAATGTCAAACTTCGTCGGCGGCGTCTTAGAAATCGGGGAGTTGCTCAATTTGATAAGGAATGCACGTTCGTAAACGATACGTGAACCTGCAAACAAATTGCGTCGCATTAAAGGCGACCACGTTGCGCGTGCGCTCAAGGCCGCCGGATTTTGCATCTGGCGCCCTTGGCTCCCACGATCCCGTTTCTTACCTCCAGGAGTTGTTGAATACAAGGTACCTCCCGGTGTGGAACTGTACTCGCTGGGCATATCGCCGGGATCATTAATTACCACGCGTTTCGTAGGGATAGCACGACTCTCCGTCACCTGGCGCGCCATTGGCGACGCAGACATCTTGGCAGTAGTCGAGGGATGACAATGATTCAAATGCAAAAGGAATAGGGCACACGCTGCTTGCGGTGATTAGATTTGAAAATACTGATGTCGGCAGTGACCTCGTTCTCGTTCTAGGTGCGCGCGTGTGGCGTGCTTATGTATTTATAAACTTGCACGTCTTGCTCACACGCCGAACTGCGAACATTAACTGGATGCGGATTGTGGATTCAGTATGTTGACGAGTTGTTCAAGCCCACCGCAAATCGTTCCTGCTGGCGGTGGCGCATTTGCTGCGCAGTTCCTGGTTCCTCGCTGCGCTATTATTACGGCGCAATACCACGTTTTCATCGCTCCTCTACCAAATCATACCAAGTGCTGCGAATGCTGCCAAGTGTTGTTCATTGTAATGATTGGTTACTTTGGATGTGTTGGGATGCTTCCATTATTTACTTACCACATGCTGCGTGCGCATTTAACACAGTTTTACTACGTATTCTGAAGTAACTTCGGCGAACTAGTTGGCAGCAATGTTTTTAGCAGGAGTAACTTTTGAAATTTTTACAGATTTGTAATTCGTTAACACATGTGACAGCAAAAATATTGAGATTAATGGTAAACAAAAAGATGTGTCTCACAGATCATCTCAATAATATTTGTCAACAACTGCTATAAAACTATTTTTCATTCTCATTTTATTTGCTATAAATATTTACCAAAATAACGTGTTGTTTTAAACTTAACAAGTTGTTGAAGTCATCAGTAAGTAACTTCAGTAACATTTTTTTTTATTGTTTATTATCTATTTCTCTATAAAAGTATAATAATTATAAAACTATGTAATATAAAATATCTATATATTTAATCTAAAAATTAGTTAGAAAACTATTCGAAACTGATAATATAAGATTTTTAACTTAAGATAAAGAAAATTATTCGTCTTCAAATTCCCAAACTATTCAATAATTATGACTTCATATAAGTAATAAAATATTTGCAATAAAATCGATTAAAGCTGTTAGCAAAGTAAATCGTCACTTCTTGTTTCAAATACATCTTTTTCAAAGCACACCCAAGGCTTGGCATTATGGTCAAAGTTCTCTTTATCGATGCTTCCCAGTACATTATTGTCATCGTCATCGAAAACTATTAACAGATCCTGATTCTGATCAACAACAGGAATATACTCAATAGCAGGCCTTTTTATATCTTCAGTTTTTATAGTCAACGTTGGAATCATATTTGTCCACTGCTCATATGCCGTATGGAAAGCTCGTGCCATTGCAAGTGCCACCCTTTCTGCAGTCTTGCGTCCTTTACATAAGAAAGCATGGCATTCGGTTGTTTCCAAAGTGTCAGTTGCTAAGAAGGAAACTATGCCCATACGTTGTCGATGAGTACGGCAATTTGATATTCTGAAATAATTAAAAAGTTAATGAAAGCAATAAAATAATTTATTATGTATATTAATTTACCTATATATAGAGACTTTTAAAATGTCAGTTTCTCCATTCGAAATACAAACTCCTTTAGGAGAAATAGTAAGCTCAGTATTCCTAGATCGCTTACACTTTTCTTTCTTCTCCTTCTTATCCTGTTGATTATTTTGCGCCTTTAAGTTTTTGCAAATGGTTTGAACAGCTTGCTCGCTGATATTTTCATCCCCATTTACTTTTTCCACGACCGTAGATCCCAAATATTTCAACTTGAAAGTGACGATTTCTTCCAAATCTTCGTTGTCATCATCGAAATATTTGTTCTTGGAGTTTTTTTCATGTAAGATCTCTTCGGAGAGTTCTGAAAGAAAGCAAAATGTGGTAAGAAAATAAGAGATGAGATGCGCAAATTCTAATGATGTAGAATGTAGATTAGAAGCGTGAAAGTTCGCGCGTCTATTGCATCAGCGAAGTGCGTCATGCTCTAATGTCCCTAATTCGTGCTATCACTCAGCACATGTGTCTTGTTATCTCCTCAAAGCTGAAAAAAGCATTAGACTCGTGCCGTTTGTTTATATTATGATTTGTTTAGTTATGTTGTTGTTGTCTTTAATATTGTAACATGTGCGCATTTCCACAATAAATATATTGAAAATGCGCAGTAAACGAGCGACAAGTTGCCTTTCTTGGAAAAATAAAGACTAAGGAAAGCAGGAAAAAGTGGAGCGCGAATGAATGATGCAATGCTTTCAATGTCTTACATGCTGTGCAAGAAAATGCAAATTGTTTTGATTGGTATGAGATAATTATTGATTACAACTATTGATTATGGTAACTTTGGAAAAAATCTTGTATGGCCTTACTTCAACTTTCTGATCTACATTAGATTTTCTTTATTTGAGGTAGGTAAATATGATAAATGCAACTTAAGTTCATTCTATCATAATATTTACAATTACATATAAGTTTAAAACTTAAATTTAAATTCCCTATTAAATCATAAAAATTTAAATAAAATTCAACTTACTTTTATGTTTGACGTTTTGTCTCCACATAATGGTCCTTAAGAACTTAGACATTATCAAAAAATTTAATTAAAGTTTTAGTTTAAATCCTATACAATTAAGAATCTCGATTAATCGAATTTCGAAATTTACTTGAAATAATATGCAAACGTATAACAAAAATTCAAAAGTTGAACAACTTCAGTTGAATCTTAGAGAGTTTCGTGCGAATTAATTGAAAGCTGAAACAGAACTAATCAGTTTTAAACAGTTTTAAAGCATTTGCCTTGATCTGCCCTCACTTTTCGTGCACTTTCTCTGCTCACCACCGCCGAACACTTACTTGGTGTTATAATTCGGACAGTACTGCAGCGCGATTTGCAAGCTTATTGTTATCGGTTGTTGGCTTGTCTCTCATTCCTGCAAATAACAACAAGATTAATGTTACCATGTCATCGACGCATATCCTGCTCTTGTCCTGTCTGATAATCCCTATCTTCTTTTAATTACAAGTAAGTGAATTAAACGTCTTTGTATATTCAACTTTGTAGATGCGGCAAGCTATTAATCATAGATATATTGCTGCATAATTATAAAATAGTTCGATTGTATTTTTCCTTATTCATGGTGACTTTAACGTTGTTGATAATCATAATTAAATTCATTTCATAGAAATGATAAACAAATTTTTAATATTAAGGAATATTATTTTGTTGAAGTAACTTTTAAATATTTATTTAATTCTTTGCAGAATTGATTACAGGTGACCGATGATTTGGAATAAATTTTTACAGAAGATAACTATTATGGTTAGTGAAGATTAGATTACTGAAATTGGATAATATTAAATAGTTTTTAATCATTTTTACACAAATCTAAAATAGTTTAATTAATCAGTTTTGATTCTTTTCATTGTTTATATTAATCTTATCAGCGCAAATAATATATAAAAAATTAAATCAATAAAAATCCAAATTGTTTTGTTGAGTTAGCAAATCTCTATACGTATTTATTATATTATTTTCGTTGAAATTGAATTTTAATAAACAGTACACTGTGAATAATATAAATAACAACTTCCTTATCAATTTTGCTACATTTGTTATGTCCTTTATACCTGTTTTTTGTTTTACTTTAAATGACATTATAATACAATTTATTAAGTATATGGTTTGTTCATTTTTGGAGACAGGAAATACATAGCTATAAGTTTCAAGAAATATAAATTTATTCAAATTGTTCTGAAATAAACTTCAATAAATATTATACTTAGTCAATTTTTATGCATTAAATATATTAAAATATATTAATAAATTATATAACATACCATATAGTTAGTGATACAAATTGATTACAAATAAATATATACAGCTTATCGATATAATAACATATAATTCCATACAATTTATGATACGATACAAAATATAAACTTGTTTGCCACAAGCAAAATGATATTATAATTATACTTTTGTTTTGGTAATTTTTTAATTTGCTACAATATTAAATAGCGTACGTAACAAAACGGTGTGTAAATAATGATCAACTACATATAATTTGAATATTTATACGTAAATTAAAGAAATTGAAGAAGAATACATTAAGGTATTCAACCAATAATAGCTTTTATTTATTGCTATTATAGATATATTTATACCCATTTGGGGTGTAGGAAAATTTAGTGATACTTTCGAAGTTCAAAAATTTTTCTAAGTCCCGGACGAACTGCAGTGTAGGTCGCGGACGAACTAATGCCTACTTGATAAAACGTCATCACTAAAACTATGTTTATTTAACAATAAGTGTTCAAAAGATGATTTTCCGCTATCATTTTGTTTATAACATCTAAAATGTTCCTCAAGCAGTAGATTAAAAGTTCGACCAGTTTGACCTATGTACACTCCTTTACAAGTTTTACATGTTAATTTATATATCCCAGATCTAGCTTTCGAGGATAGTTTTGTTTTAGCGTTAAATATATAACGTCTAATTTTATTTACAGGTTTGAGAGCAATATTTATATCGTGTTTTGAAAGTAAAGATTTAATATTAAAAAAAAATTATCCCCAAAATTATCTGGGATATATAAATTAACATGTAAAACTTGTAAAGGGGTGTACATAGGTCAAACTGGTCGAAATTTTAATCTACGGCTTGAGGAACAATTATGGATGTTATAAATATTAGTTGTTTTTATTACGTACATTTTTAAATTATTTAAGTTGTTATGACTTACGTGTAATGTACTTGTACATTACAAGTACATTACACGTAAGTCATAACAACTTAAAGATGTTATAAATAAAATGATGAAGCGGAAAATCATCTTTTGCTGAACACTTATTGCTAAATAAACATAGTTTTAGTAATGACGTATTATCATTTATGTATTTTGCCGATAAGGGTCGTAAAATGGATATTCTTGAATCTTTGGAAATTCATAAAGCTCAATATAATCGGGAAACTACGCTCATAAACGACCAGCTGGACTTGATGTACTCATCTACTTTTAAAGCTGTTTTGTAAGTTTGGTTTATTACTGTATTTAGGTATAAATTTGTTTCATTATACATTTTACGTTACTTTACGTTTGATGATGACTAGTTAAAGTAGTCGAAACTTAAGTCACAATAAAAATAATTTCTTTATACAAACAAAGTTCATTACTTTTTTAGTAAAAGAAATAATCCCTAGAAACAAAATAATAAGATATAAAGCAAAGTAAAAAGTAAATCATGGTTGCTTGGTTTACTTGGACAGTTTAAAATAAATTTAGAATAATAGTTATTTATGTATCAAGGCATTATAGTTGCACTTTTTTATCACGAATGTGGAGATTATTTGACAAGGCGTAAGCTAGGCAAATAACCACGTGAGTGATACAAAAAAACTTTAATGCTGAGGTGCATATTATATTTTTTCTGAAATCGCAAAAAAATACGTTTAATTTTAAATGAAATTGAATCAAACTATACCGTTACCCGAGGCGTTACCTTGTGGATTAGATCAGACTCACGTGCACAGCTTG
>JASKGN010013900.1:0-15131 GCA_030556245.1 Falagria sp. GC000072 | reverse complement strand
GGTCCTTTGATTATTCAAAAGTTAGGAACCAATTGTACATTTATCCTAGGATATTTCTTCTTCTTTTGTTTTTATCTACTTCATTTATATCCGATATTAATTGTCTTAGTGCCAAGTTACATCTTAATGGGTTTTAGTTTAGGCACTTTGTCAGTGGCAAAAGTGACATTTTTAATGACACTCTCAGCCAAATTAAATTACATTTTCGGAGAAGAAGATGAAGATGTGAAAGCTGGACGTCGCACATGTATAATTCGAAGAGTTGCACGAAGTTTCCAAGCTGCTCAAGACTTCGGTTTAATTTTCGGTTCGATTTTTGCTGCTGGAGTTATTAATTTCACTTTCAATCTTAAATTTGGTGATGGTATCCCTACAAATTCTTCTTCTTTAAATTTAAATTTAACTTTGAACGAATCCAATTTACCTTATGCCAAATATCTGGATGATTTGTTTGCTTTCGACGAATTTGGAGACAGAATCTGTGGATCCAACACATGTCCTTTGAGCCATCGAACGATGGAACTTAATCGAGTCGTGTTACCAGAAGTCAGTAGCTTTTTACTAATTGTGAGCAATGCTGGAATGTCATTAGTGGCGATGGTTATTGCATTGTTTCTGAACAAAATCAAACTTTATGTTTACCAAGAGGGGAATGAGACTGTCCAAACACTTAATGCAATCCTTCAAACTTTTAAAGATCCTGTGTTGGGAATTTCTGCAGTTTTGGCGTTTTTTATTGGGGTCGAACAAGCCTTTATGTATACAGATTTTTCAAAGGTAAGGATTCATTTTTTTAATTGTCCTTTAGGCTTGATGTCTAATGAAACAAATGCAAAGAGATTTTCCCGAAGACAAATGCTAAAAATGACTTTTTAAAATTTTGATTTCAGTTTTATGTTGTTTGTACTTTGGGTTTACATCGTCTTAATCTAGTCTTCTTATCAATGGGATTACTTCAATCAATAGCTGCTTGTACATTAAGTATGTTACTAAGGACGATACGAAGATATTACGTCATTTGTAAGTTACTCAAATTAATTTACAGATTAATTTAAATTTTGAACTTGAAAGCATTTGTTCTAGTCGTTGGATTTGCATTCCATGTATGTCTTTTAATGGTTCAACTATTATGGAAACCAATGGGGGATGATCCTGCTTTGTTTTATGTTATCAGTGCAGCTTGGGGTGTTTGTAATGCAGTTTGGGAAATGATGAACTTTTGTAAGTCTAAAAATTGATTAATTTATAATTCTTTTAATATTCTTTGTTTTTAGCATTGATAACAAGTGTCTACACAGAAAATTGGGAAGCACCCTTTGCTCATACGATAAGCTTTCGATTTTTAGGAATAGCAGTGGCTTTTGCACTACATGGATACATTTGTACTTGGTTGAAATTGTATCTGATTGGAGCTTTGTTAATAATTGCAATTGTGCCATCTGCTTATTTAGAAGGAAGACTGGAAAATATACGAAGGGTGCGTGGGGCTAGTAGATTATGACCAAGAGTTAAAATTTGGTGACCTGGTTTTTCCAAAAAAGAGAAAATTCTGGGACTTCTTGTTTAACTACGTTTTAAGTAGGACAATCACCAAAGAAATAGAAAAGAGTTAAAACGAGAGTTTGGTTTAGGCAACTTGTTTGAATGAAGTGGTAATAGAATTGCATGACATATCGAAAATTTGGAAATATTAATTAATAAAGTTCACGGAAATTTTAAGGATTTAATTAAGACATACCTCAAAACGAGTGAGATTTTTTAATATTTTATTTGAGAATTTTAAATTCTAATCGTAAGGAGATTCAACTATGTAAAGTTACTAAATTGTCAAATGTAAATTAAAGTGATACTTCTTAAATTAAATTTATTTTAAGTAATTATTAAAACATTTTTGAATGCTGTTGTTTTATTGGTCATAATTAATATGTTTCCTATGATGACGACGTGGAGTTATGTGTCCAGCTAGAAATTTTTGTCTAATTATTTTAATTTCTTAATTTTCTTAATTAAAACAGCTAATTACTTACGCACAACGAAATTAATAAGATTCACACGATGTTTTTTACGTCGAATTGGGAATTTTTTGTCTTTTAAAACCCATGATTCTGAAAATTTAATTGATTTAGTTAATTTACCAATTGTTTTGTTGCAAATCAAAGATACCTATGGAAATAAAAGAAAGTATCAGTAAGAAGAGAACAATTATGATTGCAGGCTTCATAATTTTACATTAAATAAACTTAAAATTAGAAATAACTAAGAAAAACATAAAATGATGAACGTCATTAATAAAAATAAATTAATAAAATTAAATTACTCATAAATTAGTTTTGTTTTATTGGATAATTTATTAATGGCAAACAATAAATTATTAACAATGAAAAGAAAGCAACTAAAATTATCATAACAATAAAATTAAATAAATATTCAAATAAATAACAATAAATAATCTGCAATTAACGTTTAACTTTGTTTTCTTTTAAAATCATTGAATAAATAAATCACCTGAGGTTAATGTTTCTTTTCTTTTTAATTTTCTTAACTTATTTTTTCTTAAATTCTAGGATCTGGTGTTCCTGCAGCTCCTCCTGAAGATCCACAAGGATTCTGTGTATAAAACAATTTAAATCCTCTACTTGTATTATTCGCATTCGTCCTGACAGGGATTACAATTGGTCCTCCACTTGTATCTACAAAAAAAAATATTTTTAAAGATTTGTTACCTTATTAAAATTTATTTATAATGAGGAATACCTGTAACTGGTGCATTTCTTGTAAAATCATCATTAACTGATCCATCATTAAGTCTATCGCCACAAAGTCTTACACCATCAATGACAATATAATCGTCAGGACAATTTATAACTCCAGCTCCAGCTTGACCAGCAGGGACAGTTAATACACCATCTAAACGAATAGAAAATTTAAAAAAAAGGATAACAAAAGAAAAATAACATTTACCATCATAATTTCGCAATTCAAAAGGATAAACTACCCCATTTGGTCCTACATTAGTATAAGTAATTGTACAATATCCTGGTTCACGTCGAATACAAATAGCATAATTTAAATTGTTCTAAAACAAAACCAATTAAACCAAATTAAATTCTCCTTAAAAAAGAAATCCTTACAAAATATCCTGGCATGCTTCTACTAAAAGTAGCAGCTTGATCATAATTAAAACTCTGAATCATTCCAGTAATCCCAGTATAATATTGCAAACAATTCATAAGTCCACTACATCCATCTTCATATTGACAAATCCTTAATTTATATCGCTTTCTAGCAATCATATTAGCTAAAACTGCCAATTGTAAAGGTCCTGATAATGTCGATACATCCACATAAACTGAAACAAATTAAGGACCAAATATTAACTAACAAAAAAACTCTTTAAAAAAAAATAATCCTACCATGTTGTCCTGAATTATATCCACAAATCGGTGGAACACCAGTACTTAATCCTGATCCACTAATAATCAATCTTTCATCCACACAATTGCCAGCAGTAGGTCCTGTCAATTCCAAATCGATAAAATCGATCCTCATTTGTCTCACATTATCATTAGCTTTGTAAATTTTGAAAATACAAGAAAGTGCATTCGCTTGTTCGTTTTGTCTACTTTCAGGATAATACAAAGATCCTGGTTTCCTTAATCTAGGATCTGGTGTAAGTGGATTTGACGTGGTACTCGTTGGTAAAACTACTCCACCATCGAGTGGAAAATAATTTGGATATCCAGGACTTTCGAAATATGTACAATTGTTTGATCCTACTCCTCCACAAGTTCCTCTGACTAAAGGAAGAAAATTAAATTTAAAAAACAAAAAATTTAGAATTTAGAAAATTTATGGTGGAAAACTTAGACAATCTGGCAACAAGGAGAATTTAGAATTGTTATACGCATGTCCAATTGGAAAATTCGCTCTTAAAATCTGCTTAGTTGCCAAATGTCTTCCTCTTCTAAATTTGGTAACTTTTTCAGGAAACTTACAAACACAACAAACCCCATATCCTTCAGCACACATCCCCATTGCAATTCCATTCCTTTCACTACATTCAGAAGCAAGATAACAAATCCCTTCGTATTGTGTCACAGCTGAATTCGCTTGACAATGGAAATTAGAAAATTGTACGATAGTAAATAAACTTAAGAATTTATTCGCAATGAGTTTAGTTTTGTTCTTGAAATTTTCGAAATGACCTGAGTAATCGCTGTCAAACAAAAACTTTTCTTGTCCTTCATGTAGTTTAACATTTGTTTCCATCTGAGTTTTCTTATCATTGAATAAATTATTAAATGTCCTGTCGTTATTATTTGTAGATTGCTTTCTATTCCTTCGATAACTCCCGGAAAATTTATGTCCTTTCGTTGTTCCATTGTTTTTCATTTTTATCAAATATTTTCTTATTAAATTGGTCACTTTTTGTTTGTTATTTCCTGGCAGAGTCGATTGTTGATATAAATTTGCAATGTGATTAGGATTAATATAATTTTGACTTTCATTATGACCTTCTTCAGAGTTTTGATTTTCTTCTTGGTTTTCCTCAGGAAATTTTTGAGGTTTCTTAATTCTTTTTATACTTCCTTTGCGTTTATTATATTTATCAATGGTTGTGGAAACAATTTCGCCAAAATCTGATTCGAGGGATGCAAAATTTGGATTTTGAATGATTTGATCCTGGTCAAAATCAATATGGTCATTGTTATTAATTGCTGTTTTATTTATTCGATTTTTATGACTTTGGAATGACCCAGAAGTTAGAAACGATGGTCTAACTTCAACTAAATTTGATAAATCAAACATGTTAGGACTATTGTGGGGTTTTCCAATATCTGCGAGTAAATGAATTGGATGTTCTTGAGTTTCCATTGAATTTTCTTCGTGAAAAGTATTTTTGGGATGTTCAAAAACTCCAAATTCTGATTCTAAAATGTCATTTGGAGGTTTTTCAATTGTAGGATTATGGAAATCATGGAAATTACTCCATTGATCTTGATGTTCTAAATTTTCATTGTAAGGATGATGATCAAATTCGTCAGGATAATTTTCAGCTGGTTGATATTGATAATAATTGAATCTTCTTCGATTTGAGGGATTAGTTCTCGTTTGAAATTCAATATCAGTACTTGCTTTAGCTGTTATCACTCTAGGTAAATCACTGCTTTGTTTTGAATTTGTCCTTGACTCAACTTGATTATCCTTGATCAAGTTTCCTCTATGTTCTAGAAGTTTATTGTAATCTTGAAGTGCTTCTTGTGTATTTGGATAATTCGTGAAGATATCGATGACTTCTTGCTGTGTTGTTATCACTTGCAAATTGAAATTTAAAAATATTGCGAAGAAAATAATTAAACTTGCCATTTTGTCAAACTATTCATTCACACATTTTATTAAAACTGCAACTTTCTTCTTTTTTACTTTCTTTAGAAATTGTCCTTGCGTGTTAGTATCACGAATGAAACTAATCTTTGGTGTTGATCACAATCGTCGAAGAAGACTTCCTCAGCGATTGTTAAGACCTCCTTAAGAAGGGGCATTAAACGATGTCTAATGATATAAACAGAGCGTGATTGTTATAAACATTGGGACATTTATCTACGTGAAACGACATGTAAACGTTTTCTTTTTCTGTTGCGTGAAGAAGTCATCCATTCATGTCTTCTTCTGTCTTTCAATGATTATCTCTACTTCTTGTTGTAGTCGTTAGTTCAACTGTTGGGATATGAAATTGAAGCACTTCAGACATGTCATGATCCAGTTATCCATGAGTTCTTGACATTTCTTTAAGTTTTCCAGACTTTTCTTCTTGATTTCTTTGAAAACTTATGTGTTTTCATGGAAATTTATTTATAAAAATTTTCTTTTGATGTCTGGGAAATACCAGAGGATTTCTTGGATGTTTCTATGTTGTAATTTGATTAGAAAATTAATTTAAAGTTGTGTTGGAATAATAAGAGCAGAATAATACGATAATAAGTCTTCTAAACTACTTAAGTAACATCGAAAGTAACTTGTTTACAAGACTAGCTCTTTTTTATTGTTTTTTGATTAAGTTTAATGTTTTCTTCATTCTATTAATTTTTAGTTAACGCGACAATTGCATCGCAACATTTTTTTAATTCCCTTCGACTTATTCACGTTCTGATTGGTTTCAAATTCATTATTTGATTTTAATACTTGCAATTTTATTATTAACAATATAAACAAAACCTTGAAAATTAGTTTTCCACGTTTAAAATAATTTTCCATTCATGAATAACTTCAATTATATAATTCCAACTTTAATCTAACTGTATCAAAGTTATCAAAGCAAAAAATCATTCCTCATCATGTTTTATGTAATTTTAGATGAAATTGATCAATTTCCAAATGATTTCCCACTGATTCAAGTAACTACAAATCATTAAATCATTTTATTTTGGATTTGAAACAAATTTATTTGAAAATCCCATTTTGCAGTTATAAATTAAACCAAATTGTATTCCATACCTCTATTACTTTATATTCTTTAACATTCTAAACATATTTAATAATAAACAATGATATATCAAGTAAAAAACAATTTAATAATCATTGTACTTTACAATAATGCATTTCACGCTTCTTTAATTACAAAACAACTAACATTTCTTCTTCATTATAGCTTGAAATCATGTAATTCTTATTCCTCTACACTTTATTTATAATAACACATAAATTCCACAACTATTCCGTGTGAAATTTACTTGTTTTCTTACTTTCTTTAAGATTTTTATTAAATTGTTAATTTGAATTTTGAATTCAAATTCAGCCATATTTACCGCGCTTTTAGTGACACCAATGCTAGACAAACGTAAAAAAAATCAAAATGGCCACCGTCCATAAGAAATACATGTTAAAAAAAAGACAGAAGCGGCATATGAAGATTTACATGTATCGGACAAAGTTAAATGCAGTAAAATTTTGTCTAGCATAGATTAGCTTTTACAAGAACCGCCTCTCGATTGTGATTGGTTTAATTCAAATTTTATGCAAATTAGATGAAATTCTAACGAAAATAAATTAAAATTTGTTGATTTAAATATAATTTAGTGCTTAATTCAAACAAAATATTAAAGAAAATATTAAATAAAGTATATTGCAATATGTAACTTGTAAAATTAAAGTGGGGTGTTTGTGTGTAATAAAAATTTTGTGCATCGACAACAGAAAAAAGCTAACATGAAAGTATTTATTACTAAATTTAATTATTTACACTATTTATACATATTAACATTTATATTTTAGATTGTGAAAGTAATTATGCAACATTTGATGTATCCTTGACAGCAGTCGTGGTTGCAAATCAAATTGTAATCTCTTGTGATCGACAGTATCAGTTGTTTCATAATTAACTTCATTATCTCAAAATTATATGTCAATGTTTGTCACATCATCCTCATAAAATCCTTTGGAACTCATGGATTCATTGGGTGTTTAACATTTTTCATAAATCAACATCATGCACTCAGCGAGCAAAATGTTGCAGAGGTTAAACTTTAAATTATTGAAGGTACAAAGAGTTATAGAAGCAGTACCATGCTCGTGGTTAAGAGACAAGCCTCCTGTAGTGGAAGAAAGACCATTAGTGCCCATAAAAATGGCATACACATCCTACGAATCGACTGGATTTAATTCAGACCCAACACCATTGATTGTAATGCATGGCTTGTTTGGATCGAAAGGCAACTGGAACAGTTTATGTAAAGCTTTCCAGAAGAATCTAAATTGCAAAGTGTTTTCTGTGGATGCAAGGAATCATGGAGATAGTCCACACTCACCAGAACATTCTTATCAACACATTGCTGCAGATATTCATGAATTCATGAAAGATTTTAATATAACTAAAGCTATACTTCTTGGACATTCAATGGGGGGTCGAGGTGTTATGTATTTTAGTCTTAAATATGTATGTAAAGATTACTTTTAATTTGTAAGACTGGAAACATTCTTATATTCCTTTTGTTTTAGCCAGAGTTAGTAGATAAGATGGTTGTGGTGGATGTTTCTCCAATTAAGAATTCATCTAGCTTATCAGCAATGCCTCCTTTGTTTGAATTCATGGCTAAAGTTCATATGCCAAAGGGAGGAACTATTGCTCAAGCTAAACTGATGGTGGAAAGACAATTAGCAACGAAAATTAATGATAGAGCATTGAGGGCTTTCCTTGTTACAAATTTAGTACAGAAATCTGATGGGACACATGCTTGGAGGATAAATCTCAGTGCTTTATTGAATAATTACAGGAAACATATCATTAATTTTCCTGTTGTTAATAATTTGAAATTCCCTGGGCCTACATTATTTGTAGGGGGTGAAAAATCTGATCATATTGCGTAAGTTTAATCTCAACTTATTTTTTACTCTTAACAATTGTTAATTTCAATGTTTATAGGAAAAACAGCTTGCCAGAGTTGCAGAAAATGTTTCCACAAGCTCTTTTGAAGTTTATACCGAATGCTGGGCATTGGTTGCATAGCGAACAATCGACTATGTTTCTGCAAATTTGTACAGAGTTTTTAAAGACCGCGAAAACAGAAGAACCAGCAGTTGATAAGGAAAAGACGAATTTCCAAGGAATTCCAGAAGGAGGTACAACTAGCACTGTAACAAATACGATCGTTAAATAAATCAATTCATTCTGACTTGTTTTAGTTTCTTAAAAACTAGTTAGATGGGGAGTTTAAGGTAAGTTTTCTATGGAACAATTATGATAAGATTCTCAAGTGGAAATATTTCAGTTTAGTGGTTGTAAAGTTTATGCCATCGTTGCAATTTAGTTGCTAGAACTAGTTCAGTCGTAAAATGCAATAATTTATGATTTTGCAGTTTCTGATGTTTTTTGACCTTCAAAAATAATGCACTGGTTTAAATTTAAAAATAGAAAATGTTTAGATGATGTAATTATTGGTTTTATTCTCATTTTATCATTTGGCATAAGAACTAAGTTAAAATTTAATTCATAAACTGCATAAAATTAAGTTTTGTAAGTTTTTGTTACTAAAAATAGTTAATTCATCAATTATTCATCTTGTAATGATTTACACCATGTCCACATTCAGTTTAGTTCTAACTTTCATTGAAGAAACTCCTCCTTTATCATTTTCTGATAATGAAGTTATCAAACATATTAAACTGTAGTAGATTGTTTGAAGATTATAGAATAATCCAGCAGCTAAAATTCCGAATGCATTCTCCAGACGTGAGTGGCTTAAACACACCGCGACTGAGACATTCGAGTCAGTTTACTTCTCGGTTTTGTAGTAAACACACCGCCACGACGCCGACGTTGTTTAATTATAACAATAATCAAGTTGGGAAGGTGCAAACACATGCAATTTATTCTTTTCTTCATTACAGCAGTATAAACGCGCCGCGGGGTTTACATTCGAGTGCTTTGAGTTACCTATGGAAAATTCAGGACAATAAGGATTCGTTATTGCAATTTGGACAACATCAGAGGATAAGTAGAATGGGGTGTTCTACTTCGAAAGTGGATGTTAGTAAAAATGGAGCTAATAATTGTAAGAAGTGTAAGTAAAGTATGAATTCTTTATTTATTTAGTAATATTCAGATAGAGTGACAAATTTTGTTTCTTTGGAATTACCAATGAGTCGTTGGCGTCCTTCAAATTAGATTTTCACTTGAAATTTCTAACTAGGTGCACCTTGTCTGTTTCTATTACAAATTATTGTTGAGAGTCACCTTGAAATACTAACACTGACTTTTTATGCTTAATGCACACGGATTTTTTCCAACTTTGGTTTTACTACAATACAAGTAAATAAAATAGGAATTTCAAAGATTTGTTGAGGTAACATGCAATAATCATGATAACAACAACATGTTTTCTTTATTTTTAGTTTAGTTATGCAATGGCATTATTCAAATACATTAATTATTGATAAGATTACAATGTTTAGTTTAGGTTTTTCTTTAGAGTTGGTGTCAGTCATCACGTACATCATTATCTATCAATTATTTGATAAATAATTTTATGTTGTTCATTTCCGTTCATGTTAATTAGCATGTCGCAGTCTCGCATGTTTATAAATAATAAAACAACATTTGCGTTGAGTAATAAGAATCGTCTGCTTTACTTGAAAATTTCACATTTGCTAATGAATATATTATAATTAAACAATTATATTTCTGATGTGTAATGTTTAAAGTTACACCCAGACTCACCTTAAACAACATTTATGATTAGAATTGTCGCATTAAGTTTATTGTTTTGTTTTATTGAGTAAATGTCATAAAGTTAATGCAATGAATTTAACTTGTCTTAAGTGGTTTTTGTAATTTCATAAAAAGCATTTTTAGTATTATCAATTTTATTACTAGTTGAATGTAAATTCATCAAGTTTCACTTGAATGAATGATTGATAGAGATAGTTTTAGATAGAAAATGATGCATTGAACCTGTTGTAAGTGGAAGTAATTTATAAAAAAATTCATATTGAGTTTGGGTGAAGGACACAATGAAAAGTAAAAGTGTTACAAGAATTATTCTACGTACACTCATCAAAAAATATTTTAATCAAGTAAAAGAAACTGAATATAGTAAGCAACAGAATAATAATTATTATTACGGGGTTTTCCTTTGGGAAATGTAGGTCGTTGACGCATTATTGATTTTTCCTGACATTGACAATCACATAATGAAATTTCACTTAAAATATTATATTTTGATGACTTCTAATTATTAAATTTCGTAATTCATTTATGTGTTCAACTTGTGCTAATAAGGGTATGTAAATTATGGCAAGTAAGTTTATTTCCTTGTCAGGAAAACCTTGAAAACGGCGCATCATATGATCTCTCTCTCAATTTCCCAGCTGGTTCTGATGTGTTTTCATTGCTAAAAATAGAATCGCATCTTAAACCAACTGAGAAATTGTTAAATTAAGTGCCACACTTAAACTAATAAAAAATAGTGAATGAAAGCGTTACAAATTTAAGTGGGGAACAATAATTAATAATAACTTAAGTTTATTCGAGTCTTGTAGACAAATCAAATACAATCAAAATTCAAGCAGTCAACTACAAACTTCCATTACTTCTAGGTCATTATCGACCTTGTTCCACATCAAAACTTAGACTCAAACTACAAACTTATCCTTTGTCGTGTTCTTATCGATTTATTGAGGTTTCCCACAACTACAACAAAAGTTCCAAGCAGGAAAATCTAAATAATAAATAATCACGGGCAAAACCGGTATTCCCCACTTGAAATTTCTGAATTAAAAACATGGGAGCAATGTTGTGCCGTTATTTATTTTCACCGACCCTCCGTGCTTTTCGTTTCTTGACAATGAGTGTTAAATCCTTAACGAATTTTCCAGCGGGAACAGTGGCTGAAGAATACATCCAAGAAGCAGTATGTCAGGACGACGAAATTGGCGAAAACGAAATGAAAGCTTTCCAAATGGGGGAAGTCGGCAAGGTCCTTGTTGTAAGACAGAACGGAGTCCTTACAGCCATTGGATCTAAATGTACACATTACGGTGCTCCTTTGGAAACTGGTGCTTTAACAAATGGCCGGGTGCGATGTCCTTGGCATGGTGCTTGTTTCAACATCAAGACTGGTGATATTGAGGATTTTCCTGGTAAAAAATTTGTAATTGTCCTTTAGAAATTCAGTAATAGTTCTTTGAATTTTTTTAGGATTGGATTCATTACCATGTTTCCAAGTTCAAGTAATAAACGATCAAGTAGTCGTCCGAGCTAAACGTACCGATTTAAAAAGTTCCAAAAGAGTGAAACAAATGACTACGTTTGATGAATCCGATCGAGGACAATATGTAATCATAGGTGGAGGACCCTCAGGCAACTCCTGCGCTGAAACATTACGACAAAACGGATATTCAGGCAAAATCACCATTTTATGTAAAGAGAAATATTTCCCTTACGATAGGGTAAAGATCTCGAAGATACTCGACATTGAGATTTCCCAGATCCAATTGCGCGATGAAGATTTCTACGAGCAGAACCACATTGACGTTTATAAATCGTCCATTGCATCCAGTATTGATATAGCCGCAAGGAAAATCTTCCTCAGTGATGGTTCAATCGTTCCTTATTCCAAAGTTTACATTGCGACAGGTTCCACAGCTCTACGACCAAAAATACCGGGAGTAGATTTACACAACATCTTCACATTGAGAACCTACGAAGATGCACAAGCCATACATCAAATTTTAAACAACGAGAAAGATGTCGTTGTCCTTGGAGCAAGTTTCATTGCGATGGAAGCTGCTGCCTATTGTCAGGGCAAAGCGAAAAGTGTAACTATAGTCGGCCGAGATGAATATCCATTCCAGAAATTGTTTGGTGAAGAAATTGGGGCTGCTGTCAAGAAACTGTTTGAAAGTAAAGGAGTCAAATTCTTCATGAAGTCTGGAATAACAGAATTTCAAGGGGAAATTAACAGTGTGAAGAAAGCAGTCTTAGTTGCAGGAGAACCAATTCCTGCGGATATCGTCATATTAGGAACTGGATCCACACTAAATACAGAGTTCTTGAAGAATTCAGAAATCAAGATGGACACTAATGGCGCAATCGAAGTCAATGAGTTTCTTCAAACTAATATCCCGAATGTTTTCGCAGGTGGAGACATTGCTAATGCTCCAGTGTTCTCAGCAAACAATATTAAAAGCACCATTGGACATTATGGTCTTGCTCAATATCATGGACGCATTGCTGGACTTAATATGTCTGGTAAACAAACATGTCAAGAAACTGTTCCATTCTTTTGGACGATGCTCTTTGGAATTGGCATTAGGTATTGTGGACAAGGACCTTTCGATGAGATTCTTTATTCTGGCGATGTGGCTAATTTAAAATACGCTGCTTATTTCCTTAAAGATGGAGTCGTTACTGCTGTTAGTACTTGTGGAATGCCTGGAGCTGCAGAATTTGCTAATAGGCTGGCTTCAGGGAAGAAATTGTTACGGCAGGATTTAGGGGATAATTATTCTGCTTGGATGAGTGATAAAGAGAAAACTTCTTTGTAGATATGGATTTATAAATTGTATTTATAGCAAAGTTGTTGTGTTTGATATCTTTATGGGTGATAACAAATTCTCTTAACGAATGTTGGGTATTTTAAGAGATTTATTATAGCTTTTAGCAACATTTTCTAAATTTTATTATGAAAATCTACTTTTTCAACAAGGAATCTTATTTTATGTTAGTAAACAAACAGTATTTTACAAAAGCAATGTTATTTTTGGAAAAATTATTAAATTTAATAAATCGTTTTGAAATATTTATTTAACTAAACCAAATATCTACATAGTAGTTAACAATACTTTTCTTTACATTAATATAACATTATTAACTTAATCCCAAACTTCCTTATGTCTTAAATGTCCCAATCGGCTTTCAATTGTAACATTATCCTTAAACGCAGTTTTTGCTTGATTAAAAGCCTCAATTCTTGCTTTAGCTTTACCCAAAGCTTGTGAATGACCAAAAGATTGTTCCTAAAACAAAATTAAATTACCCAAAAGCAACAATTGTTTATATAATCTTACTTGAGTTAAATAAGAGTGTCGTAAATAGAACATGTTCTGTTCCTCGATTTTAAATTCATTTTTTTGCTTTATAGCTGCTGCTAAAGTTATGGGTTTAACAATTCTATCTTTCCCTCGATAAATATGCCCATTAGGCATATGTCTTCTTCTGAAAAGGGCAAAGAACAACTTCATTTTAATCAAATTTATTTTGATGTTTTACTAGGCTAAAATATTTTCAGATAATTTTAACGACTCACAACGAGGGAGCTAGAAACAAAAATTGAAAATGTCAGAAACTTAAACGGATTTTAATTTGAAACAAAGCCATATAACAAATTCAATATACAACAATAATTTTCATACAATGTTAAATTAATTTCCACCGTGTTTTATTGTTTAAATCTCTTTGAATTTGTGAAAATTGATTTAAATTTAAGAGTGAAAAAGCGAAAACTGACGGCGCTGACTTCGAGGCTGCACCACTCCAACACATTTCTAGCAGCCGGGCAAAAACGAACCTCCAGGGCTTAGGAAATCTTATTTGAACGCGGTGCAATATCCAAAAGATTGATAACATTTACCCTTAATAAACTACCCCTAGAAAAAGTTTGAATCAGTGACGTTGTGCTGGAATTTTCCTGGATTTATTCAATGTTAGATTCTTATTGAACTCGCTGACGAAGATGTCCAACAGGGGGGCCCATGTGCCAGATTCGTTCGTAATCGAACGTCGACTTAGGCCCATTTATGGTAAGGCAAAGTCCAAGTCTTTAATTGAATTATTTCATATCGAATCTTGTGGTTTTGTAGACTGGTTAGATGTTGGAAACTATAAGAAAGCAATACAAGAATGTGAGAAAGTGTTGAAGAAAAGCAGTAATTTGCATAGGGTGAAAGCCCTCAAAGCTTTGGCTTTATTACGAATGGGAAAGGAAAGTGAATCTTTGCAAATCCTCAGTACATTAGCTGCTACAAAGCCTACAGAAGATGCTACACTTCAAGCTATGTCAATGTGTTATAGAGAAATGCAACAGCGTAAGATGATTCCTTATAGTATTTGTTTTTGTTACAAATTGTTTGTTTTTAGTGGAGCAAGTATGCAAATTGTATGAGGAAGCAGTCAAAATTGATACGACAAATGAAGAGTTGCATTCTCATTTGTTCATGGCATATGTCCGAACATCAAATTACAAGTGTCAGCAGCAAGCTGCAATGACTTTGTTTAAGTTACAACCAAAGAAGCCTTATTATTGTTGGGCTATTATGAGTATTATACTTCAAGGTAATTGTTTATTGGATTTCAAACTCTGGAGATTTAATTTGTTTGGTTTTCTTTAGCTGAAAGAGGTGAAGAAGCTCAAAAGGATGAGAAGAAACGCGCGTTGTTGCTTTTGTTAGCTGAGAGGATGATTGATAAGTTAATTCAAGAGAATAAAATGGAGTCAGAACCTGTGCAGCTGTATATTATAATTTTGGAAGCTATGAAGAAGTACGATAGGATTTTGGAAGTCTTGGATGGTCCTTTAGGTGCTGAATTAACTGGAGAAATGGTTCATAACAAAATGCCTTATTTGATTAAATTGGGA
>JASKGN010013884.1:0-42829 GCA_030556245.1 Falagria sp. GC000072 | reverse complement strand
TTGATACATCTATGATACATACCTGCGCCAAGTAGGATACATAACCTAGGGGTTTAATGTTACAAGTTTTATGTAACATAGATGTATCAGATATGTAACTGTGCTTACTGGGAAGTATGTATTCTTTAGAATTAATTTAATTGAGGAAACGTTTATATTAATTATGAGTTTTTTTTGTCTGGGTACAGCAAACCCACGAAAATTTGGTAGTCGCACTTTCAATGTCGATTGCTCCCGGCCCAACTTGATAGACTTGAATCTCCAAAAGCATCCAACGTTCCTTTAAAAAATAAAAGTGGTTTTAACAAAATGAACAAATAAGTATAATTTTTCTGATTTGTTGTTGTTTTGTGTTAACAAGTTCCATTGTACCTATTTATGAGATAATCGTCGCAAACTTCTTGTAACACGCTGAGCGAGGGTTAACGTTCTTTCATAACAGTAATTTGCCACTAATGCATTCGTCGCTTGTGTGCGAGCAACATTTATAATACACACATAGCGCACGCAAATGGTGATGGCTCGTTCGAGGCGTAAGAGTAAGACCAGAAGCGATTCGAATTAACGCGAGGAACACAATGTGTGAGTGATGTGCCCATGCCGCACTGCGTTTCAAACGCACGATTCTTAGATCAGCTTCGAAAAAAAATATCATCAGCTAGCTGTATGCGCATCAACCATCAATCTTCTTGTTGCCTTGGTGCTAATAATAATGTGCGGAAAGGAGTGAGCGGAAAAGCTTGCTTGCGCTTTGTGCTTTTTTACACTCCACATATTTTTTATTTCCTATTTTTTATACGCAGGGGTCAAGTGGACAATTATCTAAAACTCTTTGAACTTTTCAATATTTGCTGTCTCAAATTTACAATGACAATTCATTTGTTATTTTGGTTGTAGCTTTTGTGAACGCCGAAGGACTTGACAATGAAGAAAAAAGAAGATCGACCACGAATATATTATTTTCACTATTTTCATGATTTGTTTGTGAAATATTCAGAAATGTATTCATGCATGAATAATGTCACTTTTGAAAGATCAATTAACTAATTGAATTGTCTCAATTAATTTGTGCCACTGGATCTCTTTATTATAGGTAAGTACAACTTTCTTGAATTTTCTTATAACAAAGAACAGCAAGCAAAATAAAATTATAAAACATGGTTGTGAACATGAAGAATATGAACCCCTTATTTAATTGATAGTTTGGTAGTCTTTTTTATATGCGTGAACTGTAAACACCCACATGAATTCGTCATTTCGTGCATGGCATACAATGAGAATGTTTTAAGTTTAATGCGAATTTACAATGACGATGCATCAGCCAACAAACTCTTCGTTAACAATTGCAAATTGCGTTCAACATTTTGATTCTTCCTTGTAAAGCTTTCTATTCAGAGTTGGCTTTATGTTACCTCAACAATTGAGAGGTGTTCAGCACCAATTCTTAAAAACTTAATTCCACTCTGGCTGCTTTGTTTATTTTGAAGTTAAATTTCACGTGTGGAATGAAGAGTGAAAAGTTACAGTTGTTTTGGTTCTTATGGAAATTTTTAAATTTTTTAAAATTAAAAAAATTGGTTTAGGGTTGTGCTAGATATTGAATAAAAAATAAAAACACTTTTGGTAGGCTTTATTGGAGCGTTTCAGGTTTAGCTGGTGAAACCATCGTCAGTGGACTCAGTCTACAATAGTTAGAGAGGGGATAGGATCTACACCCTGATTTGGGTTGGGTGTAGTGGACTGAGTCCACTGACGATGTTCAATCAGCTAAACCCTAAACGCTCAGTGGCTGCTTCTCGAATTGTTTTTATTAATAACTTGAAAACTATTAATTGCAAATTTTTGAATTATATATCATTTTATAGATTATTAAATTCTACATCTTTTGATACCGAAAATATAAATGTGCAATTTGTTTAAATCTTAATTTTGCGAGTGGAAAACTTTCTAACATGATCAGCAAATATCAGTAGCAATTAATTTTAGAAATTTAAAAAACAAAGATATATGAACAACATATATTTCTATTTATTTATTTTATTTGTTTATTTATTATTTCATTTATTTATTTATATAATGAATTGAGCTGATGATCTACGTAGTTCCCTCTCGTGTCGTAGTAAATATCAACCTTCAACTTTAAACCTTATACCAAGTAAAATAATTACTGTATAACATTGATCTTTAGTTAGATGATGAGTTATATAGAATAATGCAGGCAGCATGTGGAAACTAGCATGAAATAAAAATTAAAATTACATGCTGCTTCATAATAAAAACAACAGCATAAACATATAAGAACAACACGAATAAAATCACTTGTCGTACGTAGTGTACATTAGTTTCATGTTTCTTTCATTTCGGAACTTGGAATATAACTGTAGACAGTATGAAATTAAATTGCGAAACTCAGTAAAAGCAAACAAAAGTCGGGATAACGGAGTTAGTCGAGTGCGTAACCTTCCAAATAAAACGTTTTTTATTTTATTGTGTTAACATGTTCATTGTTATCACCAAGTCTTTGTTTATATTCTAATGCTCCTTAGATAAATCCATAACTATCTGTAAGTTATGTTTCTAATTCTTAAATAATAATAAATGACCAATTACATTGGACAAAGTCCATGGGCTTAGATCGAATCGGAGAAAAGAAAGTAATAAAACCAAAATGCATTAGTTTAGAAAGAGATTTAGAATTGCGACACCTACGACTTATTGGAATGCCGTCCACTTTTTCATTTGAATTCGTATTAGTTGCATTACTATGCAAACGCGGACGCGTCTTTCTTTTCAGATTGTAAAGACGTGTAAAAGTCGCATATTATAAGGAAAGTCATTATAGTAAGAGGTCGTGTGGATTGAGACAAGACTACATTATTACACATCGCTATCAATACACGATGTGCCAATGAGGCGACAAAATGAAGAAACGAACGCGGATGCGTTGGCTATTCGTTCAGGGAAAGTGAAATATATTTTTGTTACTCGTAAGTACTTATGTACTTCCCATGTCTCTGTACATTCTTCAATTTAACTTGTGCACGCGCCACAACTAATTTACGACTACTAATTTTAATTTCCTTTACATATTAAGAAACTCTTTAATTGATTCATTTATTAGCTCCTTATTAATTTATGAGTATTCAAATTAATTAATACCTACTTAAATAAATGACTTCCTTTAAAATTAAATAAATATTTTAAAATGCAAATATTTAAATATCCACGTAATAAAGTTGTAATATCGTCGTAATAACATAATTTTTTCAGTACATTTCCATTTTCATTTTGTTTTCGTTTTTTTTTTGTTGGTCGAATACAAGGCCCGGGTTTAATGCGCTTTCACTCAAGGTCCGGCTGGAACTGACCCATCGTCATCATTTCACAATGTTATGTTCGCGTGTAGGTTTATATATACACTTTGAATGGCCTCGACAATCAACGATCTGTTGATACGATACATTTTGTTCACGCATCTCGCTTATTAAATCTTACTAATTCATTTCTTTTAATTCTTCTTCCCGGAGCTTTAGTTTCGTTTTGTATCGAATTTAATGAACCGAATAGCTAGACAGACTTTGTGTTTGTGTCGCCACTTGTTATTAAAATTAAAGGTAACTTAGTGCAATCCTTGTTCAGACGGGATTAAGATCCGCGTTCCATAGTGTCGCAACGCACTAATTATATTTCTAATATGTGTCTAGAACATTACTCTTACATCTTGACTAGACTTATATTCGAGTAAATATATACCACATGAAATTTTAGATGTGTTTGATTCTTTCTTTTATTTTTAGTAAAATTTTTTTGATCTAAATTAGTAGACAATCTTGTTAATAGATACAAGTCGTGTCTTCTCTTTATTTATTGCATTTTTGTCATACTTTTTAACGCTTGGATTTATTAGCTTGAACCCAATTTACTCAAACTTTAAAAGTCGCCAAAAACTCAATGCCTTTCTACCATAAATCACATTTCGCAATTGCCATCATTGAGCAAATAAATTCATACCCGGATTTTGGTTGGTCATCAGAACGTTTGTTATTAACGCATTTAACTAAACCAAGATGTTGTATGTGGTACTTATACATAAAGTATAATAAATAATAATAAATGTTCGAAATAGAAGGGATATTAGTAAGAAGAAAGTTCAAACAAATATGAAGCAGCTAACTAGTTAGATAGCTACATCGGTTACAACATCCAGGATGTTCAAAGTAATTTCGACGAATATTATTTTAACACCTTAGTGTCTGAGATTACATAAAAGAATTTTTATATGTCACACAAACCTATATTAATATTACTCGTACTTTCAATTGACAACCTGTTTCAATATAAGTAAGAATATTGGTACATACACCTAGTTAGAGAAATCTTCAGCAATAAAATAAAATTTACGCTTTGTCATCGTTAGATGAAACTTCTTTGCTTCTTTATCCTGCTGCATATATGCTGGATAATAGTTTAATAAAGTTCCTTCATATTATGTATTCTTCAATATGTTATGCAATCTATATTGACAAGCCAATGAAATAACATATAAAGAGATTTCGATGTCATGACTTTACAATGAATATTAAAATGCTGGAGAAATAAGCTGAGAGTTAATCTTGGAGTAAAGTGAAGTGAGGTGAGGTGAATGCATCCGGCACTTTCTTCTCATTTCTTTCTTTTTTTTATCATAAATGCATTGGGAACTTTTACATTCATCATAAATAATAATTGAATTAAGTTCTTCCAAAACTCTTAAAAACTCTTCCAAAACTCTTAAATTTACAGAATCTTTGGACAAAAATTTTTCCAAAATCAAAGAAATATCTATAAACTATCTACCTCAGAAATAAAATAATTCAAAGACAGTGACGAAGTAATTAAGTCATTTAGTATCGATCTAAATAGCTAACCTCGATTCGTGCATTCGTTTCGCTTCATTTTGCTATGAAACTAAGAACCGAAGGCGCAACAGAGAGTTTGTGTAATCAAGTCGTAGCACACGTCGTGTCGTCGTGTTGTATCGCGACGCGGTCATACATTTTAATCATATGCATAAGTTGTAAATATATCGAGTACCTGGCGCCCGACACTTGAACGACACTTGCAAATTTATGACCTGTTTTTGGCAATGAATTCGATTGCAATTGCACCTTAACCCGTTACGTTTATCTGTCTGGCTATTTCTCCTAGTATACATTCAAGTCAATGAAAATGAAAACAAAATCAATTGATATCAATTGTCGAATTGAAATTGTTTATTCGTTCATTGAAAACTAACAATTAGCTTGTACTTTAGCTTATAATATCAACTGAAATAAAGTAAAATGAAATGAAATTAAAGCAAAGTCAATAAAGTGAATGGTGATTGAATTTTAATCACCTTACCAAATCTGGAGTGTGTTTTCTATTTAACACAAACAGTAGTTTCGTATTCGTAGTTTTGTGTTTACAGTAAACTCAGTCATAGGTGAGCAAATCACCTTGGGGATCAATTCTCTGTTTCAATTTACGGATTGGATTGCATTATGTTACACTTGTCAGAAATCAGTTTTAGTTTATCTTTAAATATATCTACATACATATTTCTATAAGTAGTTTAAATCCATGAAGATTTACTCTGCGCATGGACTCCCTGGCGGCAGCCATTTTGTCATGTTTACAAATTTACCATGAAACATAAAAAGATTAAACTATTCAGAAATCAGATAATATTAATTAAATTAAAACAAAAAACAATCTTAGATTGAAGATTTTCGTGTTCTATTTTCATTCTATGTAGATATATTAGTTAGAAAACATTGATAGTAGTAGTAAATTCCGAGAACAAACATTATTATCTAGAGTAATTATAATAGAATGGCGGAATTGCCATTTTCGTAGATATAAACAAAGCACAAAGCTATAGAAAGAAATTGGACATTGCATCGCATTTGATCATTTCATTCATCTGCAGATTATTTCAGCGTGTGTAACAACTGACAACAATGAACAAACACACTTTGCACATTGCAAACGTGGGAAAATGCATTTTCACATAAACTGCACTCGTTAATTTTTCATCGAAATTTATTTTAGCGTTGAATTTTTTTCAGAACTGGAGTTTAATTAGTAGTGAAGCTTACCTTTTTTGTTTAAGATACATAATATTCTTACTACTACATATTTAGAGAGATGTAGCACCTAATTGAGTTTATTGTAACAAGGTAATTGTGTCACATTCAAGTTTTTGTTTTATTTCTGGGATAAAGAAAATAAGAAAGGATTGAAATTTAATTAATTTATTAAGGATAATTTATTTAAAAATAAAACAATTTAATTAATAAAAAGTTAATCCCCTGAGATTTGATTAAAAATTCCTTATTCATTGTGTAATAATGTTTTGTTTGCAAATGAAGTTAGAAAGGTATAAATATTTAATTACCATATTTATATTTTGGGCATTGTTTCACGTTATATAAATTTCATTCATTGTTGATGGCATGCATTACTCATTTGCATTTAATATTAAAAACATTTTATTGTTCCAAGTGTTCGAATAAATGTTTAATTGTCGGTTAATTATGATTGAATTGCGTAACATTTGGTATCCAAACCTTTTTGTTTCTTTATCTGCACATTTTGTAGACAAATCAAAAGATCATTTATAGGTCACTAAATTACTAAGTTGTTGATTGTTACAAAATAATTATATGTACCATACCATAATAGCATATTCCGAACAAGTCAGAATTACAAGGATTGAATCAAGAAGCAGAGAACAACAAGTAGTAGGTACTACTAGTGTAGAGTAGTGTGTAGTCCAAATTTAGGTTGCAATTGCCAAGTTAAATTTAAGAAGAAGTAAATACATATAACATCTTATACAATGCGACCTTGGCGGTTTGGTTTCGATCCTTCTTGTTGGTCTTGGTTGATGGCATCGAAACTGCTCTTCGATGGATGCGATTTAGTACTCGATCGCGGTTTAGTTATATATGAGATCGCATTGAGACGAGCCGCCGATGATGGCGTTTAGGTCGTACGATGACCAACTTTTCGAATATCGAGATTGACCGTACGTAACGATGAGCTTCGACGTGTTATAATTACACGAATGGATTGAAACAAACCAAGCGTAGTTGGAAATCAAAGCGACAGAAAGACACACATATGAACAACACTGAAACATTGACGCTAATTGATGGCGACATAATTACAACTGATGATGACTTTTTTTGCATGCCAGATTTTGTACTAGCACTTGATGGACTTACTTAGGATACACGCATAATTCGGATTCATAATTGTGTTTCATTTCAAAAGTAGGTTTATTTTAATGTCGACTTGTTTTTTATGTTTGGGTTTCCAACTATTTATGAGTTTTCATTTACATTTCGCCTTACTTTTGTATTTTTATTAATTTAATTGTATATATGGTTGATTCGCAATTTTAAGCTGTTGTGTGAAGACCACAAAAGATATCGAAAGTACTTAACTAATGAAGGTAACAAATATGTCAATTATATTTTATTTTATTTTACATTCCATTGAGCTTACTTTCTTTCACCACAATCTCCCAACAGATATGGTAATAGCCACAATGTTCATTTATTTTATTTGTAATAATATTCAACTAAATACATTCAATTTTGTTATTAAACTGTTACTGATTTTAACATTTAAATCTTTCTAATGGTAACAAGCTACAATCTAATATCTAAAGATAAAGTTAATTCAATGAATTATTTAAATAAATATAGTTGTAACAATAATTAAAACATTTAAAATGCAAATATGTTATCAATGCTCAATCTACAATTTAGAAATTTATTACATTTTATATCAGAGAAATAAAATAAGAAGTCATGGTAACAAATTAAAATCTAAATTAGTAGTAGCTAAATTGTAAGTAAATTCTTATTCTCTTAAATGCAATAATTGTTATTTCATAAACGACCTACAGTATTAGACAACTAAGTAATAAATGCTAAATGTTGTTGCACTTGTTTATTTTTCACCAACAATTACACAAATCAAATAATATCGAAAGGTCACTGGAACATTGCGCGACGCGGTAATGCGAAACTAAAGCGAATCGAATTGAAATCGCACAAAGTGAATGCGACCGACATCTCGCAATAACTCAACAAAACACAATTTAAATTGTGTAAAAAAAGTATATGCAATTTTAAGAATATTTGTTTAGGTATAATATTAAACCTGTAGAAATACTCAGAGAATTCTAAAACAAATGAAATAAATGCAAAATGGTGTGATTAATATTTATAATGCGTTGAAAGCGACGAACATTCAAGCAATCCAATCTACTCGACGAAAGCAACAAACCGAACGAGCGCCAAATGGTCAAATGCACAAAACTGTACAAACATAAGTAAACTCTGGCATTTTTCCAATACGTCCACAGATCATACGGTAATACGACGAAATCGAGGGCAATAAAAGACGGATTTCAGTTACGCGCCTCACGAATGTCTACAACAGTCCAAACAGACAGACCTGAACGCCTTCCGTCCAACTTTAAGAACTTTAAGAAGTGTCCAACTAACATCAAATACTTATGTGCATACTGGATTCTAAAGTATTTGATGTTTGTTGGACCAACATAAACATGCAGCATGCATATAACAGCAGCTTCAATGCAGGATATTAGTAGATACTTGGTCTCGATCTAAGTGATCTTATCATCCGCATATTATTAGATAACTTAACTATTTGGTAAATAAACCTAGTAACTTCGACTCGTTGCTACTCATAGAATGTGGCATTATTCGGGTTATTATCATTATTACTTATTTTATTATTTGGGCAGGTTCAAAAATTCCACAAGGATGTTCTTACTCAGTGCGTATGTACACGCAACACGTTCTGCTTTCCACCTGAATAAATGTCTAAGAATTGACACTACTTTATTAAGTTTAGCTTTCGACAAATGTTTGTGATTTAGATAACTGTATGTATGCTTTTTCTATTGATATCTATTATTACACGGCTTTTGTAAATTCGTAATTCGTTGCGAATTGGAAATTTCGGTTTGGGAATGAATTTCTAACGGATTGCAATTGGTAGTTTGATCGAAATCCTAGAATTATTTAACCAGTACTTTTATTATAACAATATATTAATTTGTTTTATTTTTTGTTTCAGGTAACCGAAAGAGACACCAAAACCCAAAAGATCTGGAATTAAATAAAACAAAATCAATTCAGTTGATTGAAACAACCAAAATCTTTGCAATCATGAAAATTTCATATTTGAGTAAATTAACATCAACATTTCTTCTACTAACTTCGTTTTTCTGTGTGCAATCCGCACCAGCAAGACCACTAAATGAAAGATCAACAGAATTCGCATGGGTGCTTCTTGACGAGCAACAAAGTGACTCTTCTCCAAGGAGAAAAATCACTCCCAAATCAATTTTCATCTCGCCTGCTCTCAACACACAGAATTGTAGTGCTGGCTATACATTAGACCACAATGGACGATGTATAAAAGTGGTGAAAATTGATACCAGCGCTCATGAACAATTCGTCCTTGAATTCCTCAATCAAAACTTTGGTAATTTCGAGGATTACGAAGATGAAATTGATGAAGATGGAGATGAGCCTTTACCAACACCAGGACCTTTCCAATTTAATATTCCTTTAAATATGGATCAAGAGCAAGATAAAATATCGATCATTGTAGCACCTACTAATGGACAATTTGAAGATACAATGAAAATCGAGAAAACCGAAGACAAAGTCAAGAAACAAAGTCAAGTCGATGTTCCCCTAATCGTAACAAACATTAATATCAAAGATAATGAAGGTGATAATATAAATGAACAAAGTATGGTTCAAACTAGGCAAACGCAAAAACCCCAGAACCATTCAACAACGACTCCAACTCCAGGTGATGAGAAGGTGATGACGGAAGACGACATGTCTACAAGTACAATACTCCCAAGTGAGAATCCAATTACAATCACCACTGAATCTTATGAAACCACAACTGATTTAGAAGTACAACAACCACAACAAGCAATTTTCTTTAAGATACCTACAACAACAACAAATTCACCAATTAATACCATCAGTATAAGTACTGAAGCGAATTTAGCGCAACTTTCAACAACTTTCGAAGATAACGAAGAATTGAAGACATCGTCGACGACGCATAGTAATACGATACGATTCCCCGATCGGCCGACATTCGACGAGGTGCTTTTCCAAGACTTCCTGCAAGATATGAAGAAGCAGGTGAATCGTCGTTACGTTACGAAAACAAATGCACACGAAAACAGTCAAGACGTGCTGTATAATAATCATCGTAATCGCGACAGGTGGCTGTTTCCTCGAATCCTTAACAATGGTCAAAAGCGATTGCATCGATAGCGTTTCATCAATGATAACGCAATTTATTTGCAGTTTGTTCGAAAAGAATCGCAACACATGCTTTTCCGAGCTTACTTTTGTACATATTATTTATTACTTTGTGATTATTAATTAGTTTACCCATGTAATTAATTATCGTGGATAATTAATATTTCGATAAAAAACATATTTATACTTTAGCTCGATTTTTGTTTGATCAAGTAATTATTTGTTTATATTAGAATGACTAAAGGGTCTTCAATTTTGCTTGATTTGAACATATCGGTATGTGTCATTTAGAAAGCGCTGAACAGTCAATTAATTAAATAAATTATAGATGAATTCAAAATGTAATTGTAATTGAATTGTATGTATGTTGTCAGTCAGTAGTCTCTATATTTTTCTATGTGCATGCATGTGTGCTATGTGTTTGTTGATTGAGATTTTGTGCTGGTCATTTCAGGGACGTTCTTACATTTATGGGAAAAATATTCAATTGACAAACATTTATATACAATTGCAGATTTTATCTCGAAAATTTGATTATGTTCTTTCTATTTTCTATGTATCATAATTACAGACGTATTTGTAACATATCTAATTAACTCTTGTCTTTTGTAACATAATTATGTGAAATTTAGATCAAATACGCACAATTTAAATGTTACAAATTTTTGTACATGTCGTTTTTTCAGACATTTAAGAAATCATTGTATTAATTACATCTTTTTGGATTAACAACAAGTTATGTTGTTTATACGATTTGCAATTTATTCTAAAATTGTCCTATATATTTTTTTATTAACTGCCAAATTAATTTTAAGCAAAGAAGTTCAAATCTAATCATTGAATAAATAAATACAAAAAATTCTCTTTAATATAATTCTACTTTTATATACATTTTTGAATTTTATACGAATTTTTGATAATACATATTTTAATCACTCTAAAAAAAGCAAAGTTCTCGAAATTTTATAGTATTCCTGACCACGATCTTGTTTATTACATCCAACACAATGATATTTATTGTTGTTGTAGATTTTGTTAATTATGTATGCATAAAGAACAAAGCAAGTTAATTTAATTCTTTGTCCAACCAATTTCAATGATATGGTTAAAGTTCAATCGAATCTTTTAAACACATATTACCTTGGCACAATTGGCACAATTTCTGTATATTTTTCATTGTTAATATAGAGCTGTAAAGGACAAAAGAAAGTAACAATCAAATATTCAAGCCAAAATAAAAGATTAATTATTTCTAATTTATCTATCTTGATCTTTATAGATGCTTTCTTTCTATCTATATAAATTGCAATCGTATTATAAACATTTGTAAATTTAAAAATATTCCAGACGCCACACCAAAGATAATTATGTTATCAATTTGTAATTTGCAAAAGAAATAAACTTAATAGATATAATGTTTCTTTTGTGAAGATACTTAGGTGATGGCGTTTATCAACTATATTTACTCTTCAGTAAACAAAACTCTAAGTATTATTAAATAAATAATTAATAAACAATTGAATAAATCTAAATGTATGTATAAATGTATGTAATATAATAGTACTTCAACATAATATATTGTCACATTACTACCTTTCATATTCTCTTAATAATAATTAATATAAATATATTAGAAAATGTGAACAAGAAATGAATAAATAAATTTAAATCAACTCAAAATGTTAAGAAACTAAACGTCTAATCATTCGCAAAGCAAATATAATTAGGATTGATTTTTATTATTGTTATTACTTCGTAGGTATTATCATTGTCATTTGTGTACAAAGTAGAATATAAACAGAATTTATATGAATTGTATTATTATGATAAAACTGCAATATTATTATTTGATAATATTGCCATTGGGCAATTTCATTGATTGATTAATTATTACTTAAGCTAATAATGAAATTATAAATCAACCACCAAATTTCACATACTATTTAAAATACATTTTAATGTTATAACATTTATCATGTATTTACTTACTACATACTTCAATGTTTGTATATTGGTATAAATGCAAACGTCTTGCCGATATACTGTTGTATGCAATTCATATCAAGTAAATTAAAATCAATAAATAAATTGAAAAGTTTTTATTTACTTTCCCTAAATATAATTAATTATCTTTCATTTCATAAGAGAGTTAGTTAAAAAAGGTATGTAATTATATCAATTGTTATAAATTAATCAATATATTTGATTAATATGTACACTTTGATGATAATTAATGAATTATTTCGAATATTAACATTGAAGAAATATTAATATTTTAGATCTACACCAAAGTAGTAATGAAAATTCACTGATTCGGATGGTAATCACTTTTTTCAGTGAATTTTCTTTACTAATTTGGTGTAGGTCAAAAATATTAATATTTCTTCAATGTTAATATTAAATGTTATTTTAGGTAAATAAAATGAAAAAAAAACATTTGCTAAACATCCATTTATTAATTCTCCAACACAAAAAAATTGCAATATGATTAAACTCCATAATACAAAGTCAGTAAATGATTAAGATCAAGATCAGCAAACATGAGTCGTAATATACTACATAATATAAAAAAAGAACAAAATAAATTTAGTTATATTAACAATAACAAACAAATTATGTTCTAAAATTTACGTTTTAATTTATCCTGAATAACATATCTAATCAAGTTAAGCATTATACAAGTATTACATAAAAATCAGTATTGAAATCGACATTACAATTGTTCCAAATCTTTCGTGTACAGCCATAGTATAACAAAAAAATTAATTAGCGAGAAACTAAAATTAGTATAACCATAATTTAGATACTCTAATTAATTTTATGTAGCTCCTTCGCTCATATATGAGGTAGCAATTTGTTCTAAATCATCCAGACTAAGACTTTCCACTTTTGTATTAAAGTCTTTCATAAACTCGGCTAATATCAACTGTGTCTGTTCCTCATTGTAATACTTGCGAAGAAAACGTTCCAGTATAAGATCCAGTGCTTCAGGTTTTTTGACGATCAAGTGAACTTTAGCACCATCCTGAATTTTGTTATAGAAGCCCACATTATTTTCATCGAGGAGTGTTTTGCCCAAATATACCAAGGTTTGTTGTAAAACTGGAACTTTCAATTCCACTTCGATTTTCTGTTTAATTTCCAAAATTGAAGTTGTCTCAGTTACTTCAATGACGCATCCATCTCCACGTAATACTTTCACAAAAATCTTCATTTTTATTTTTACAATTGTTTGATTTAGTATATGAATTTAAAGGAATTCAGGAACGATACTGATAATTTGATTCTTTCAGATGCGCTTTTTTAATGGCTTGACGTTTGGGAAATAATCCAAATTAGCGAGTTGTCTGTAGGCAACTAAGTACACAGACGTTCATGACCATGCTATAAATGTTTAAACTTTATTTATAACGTAAATAAATAATTTGATTATTGGCTACATTACCAGGGGACAGTGATAGAAGTCTATGAAATGATTAGAAAGTCTCTGTTTTGTTAATAGTTCTTGTACCCACTAGGGCACAAATACTTTCTAAACAATATATTAATTATAATTACAAAAATGCAACAAATTCATTTTATATAATAGACTCATCTATTTCCTGATATATTTCCAATAAGAAAACACTAATTATACATAAAACAATATTATACAATACATAACATTGATAAAAATTGTCTTTAAACATAATTAAAACTAAATACTGTATTAGAATCCAAATAACATTTTATTAATGTATGACAACAAAAATAGTGTCCATTTTAAACAATTTTCAGCATCATTTGCAACATAATTCAATAATAATAATAGTCTTCAATAAAATTATGAAGATCTTATATACATATATTAAATTTGTATAACATCTATCATATGCTCTAATCAACAACAATTGATTTATAATAAAGAACATTAAAAAGTAAACATGAAACTTGTAATAAAATATAAAGTTTTCCCTATAAAAAAATATAAAAATAATAAGGCAAGAACGTAAATACTCTTGGTAAACTTAACAGGAAACAGAAGTAGATAAAATAAAAGCAGCAGGTTTACCTGCGTTGGAAAGCGATAAAAGAAACATTTTGCAACGCTTTTTCATTGGTAGCGTCTGCAATAATAACCAAGCTCTTTGCACATTTGGCAGTGCAATTGTGGATGTACTTTACTCTGATCAGAAACGTCCAAACCATCTGGTTTTTCTAATGGCCGTTGTTTATGAGGATAAACGTTTATATGACACTTAATGCATTCCTGTCCTTTGTTAGCCCAGGAGTTTCCGGACATCCACTTTCGCTTACAACGTGGACATTTGTACTCTCCAAAACAACGTTTTCGTCCTTGGTAGGGAGTTTTGCCCTCTCCCTTTGGGCGTGCCTAGAATGGTGCAACATGATTATGAGTTTTATGCAATTCACCAAAATTTTTTTCTTATTATGATACCATGGCATTATTTTGGGCACAAATAGCATTAAGATACAATTTGTATTAAAATGGTGCCATGCATCATACAATGGTATCGATATTATACACAGCCAATTCAGAATTGGTTGCTATCGAAATCTTGCACAAGATTGGTTAGTATTGAAAACATGTGCTTTCAATGCATCAAATCATGCAAAATTGATTTATTTATTGATAGCAAAATTATGCAACACATACCTGTGGACAATCTTTAATGTAATGCCCTTTTTGGAAACACAAATGGCACAAATATGTTGAAGGTGGTCTCTTCAGATGCCTTCTATCACAAAGATTTAACTCTGTAAGTTGTTCGGTCAAATCGGAAAGGATATCCCGATTTCCAGTAAGATTTGATGAAAAATTATTATACATGTTGTAAGCAGTTGGATATTGCGACGAAAAGGGACTCCACGTTGGAGACAATAACTTGTGCTGAAAATGCATTTGTGATCAAGCCAAAAGTTACCAGAAGATGAATGCAAGAACTACGTATCCCTAGCGTCCTGCGTGGACTACTAAGTAACTTGTGAAGTCTAAATTAGAAGTTTCAAACTTACTTGGTATTGGTCATTGCCGCGATCCATCGAAGTCAAGTATGAAATCCAACCAGGTGATGTATACGAATTCTGATGAGGGGAGCTTGTAGGATAAAGCGAATTCGGAAAGTCGTTGTGTCGTTTAATCGAAAGATTAGTACTGATGTTAGCTGGGGACGATATGATCGCCGCGGTTGGTGCCATCGAGTCAACTAAAATCAAAATCCAACATTAGTAGTAAAGTAAGAAGCGTGAGCAATGCAACGAACGATAACTTGAACACGTTATCCCATAAACAATCCAAGATAAATAAATAAGAAGTTAATAGTGCGCTTTGCTGTCGTTGCTTAAATATACAAATCGCTTACACTGGAATTTTATCGTGAAAAAATAACAAATGATTGAATGTAAAAACATTTGGCATTGATTACAGAAAGTATAATATGACCACATAATATGCTATTATTATTATGCTACATACTAATTTGGGCATTACTTTTCGATATTCAGTAACTCGTATTTTAATTTGTTACTGTTACTTTTGTTCTAATTGTGAATTTGATAGGATAATCATAAATAAATGAATATTAAATATCCTGGGGATGAATAACATATGCAAAGCACTTCAAATATTGGTCAACATGTATAAATACCAAATTATAATTTGGCCGGGTTAATTGTACGCTTGGCAGCGTATCAAAACAGGCAGTTTTTCAATTTCCTCGAACAAAATCCGAAATCAAACTCCCTGATGAAATCTGAACTTTTCGTAAGATTCAAAAAGTTGTAGAAAGCCCATCCAAATTAGTAAATGGCCAAAACAAGATTTTGCAAAGCATAGTTTATAAAGTCATGCTTACCTGTTTCGGAGACGGATCTTCCAAATAAACTGCGTACGCGAATAGGGAAATAAGTTCAACCACACACTACGATTATGCTACGTGTACATTTCGGCATCGTTTTCAAAAATGAGCAAATTATTACGCGTGATGATACTCGATGAAAAATAGTGACACGAGGTTGCGAGGTTGTTCGCTTGTAAGTGTAACAGGAATATGGGCAATGCCGGACATAAGCCGAGAACACTTGTCCGTCTCGCATTTGAATTTTTGTTGGAAAAATCAAATAAAAGCATGTGCGCCACGAAATATGCACTGGTGTGCGGACGAAAGTAGGGGAACGCTCCCGGCTTAAAATAAGTCGGCCGCGAATGCCAACGGTAACGAACGGGGATCTCGATTATGCTAGGAAAGATAGAATAAGATGTGGAGACGAAAAAAGGCACAACGCGCGCATTTTCGCTGCCACCTACGAATGCACAGCATCATGCGAAGTCCTATGCATTTTAAAGCACATACGTCTGCTTCTTTCCAAGTCCTCAAAGTGCTTTTGTTTATATTCGTTTATCACGTTTGTAGCTTTAGCTTGCTCAGCGTCTGTCAGTATAAAGGAGTCTGTTATTTACAAACTTAATCTCATGGCCGAAAAGCTAGCAATCATGGAAAATTAAACAGTGGCTTATTTTATTTCATTATGAATATATTGGATTAAGGCATGCATAATTATAATTATTAATTAGCATGACATTAATGCTATAATTGTTTCATAATATTTGCAAATTCCAAAGCAGCCGACACTTTTGTTTTGGACTTCCCCGCTTTGTTGTTTGTAAACTTTTTGCCTAGAAAAGAACACCACATATTAACCGTATTAGATCATATATTATAGTTCATGATAATTAAGTTCATAAGTTGTTAATGTTTCCCCACTAATTGCGCATACATTTCGATGCATTTATGAAATAAAACTACTAACCTTGGTGTTATTTCTGCAACTACAAAACGCTTGGTACAACAAGAAATCGGTATCTACATGTTTGGACCAGGTTTAAGATAATTGTTTCTAGATGGCAATACCATTTACACCAAGAACAAAAATTATCGACTTTAGTTTCGTTATTTTTCTAGCTAATAAAAATGCAGCTGTTTCTATAAAAGCTTATAACATTTACGATCGCACAGCAATTGTTTATGAAACATCAATGGCATTTTTATATGACCATAATTGAATGACCATAAAATACACTTTTATGTATTTTGCAGCAGTGGAGATTTTTGTTTATTAATTTTATATTGATAATTCAGTATAAATTTTAAAGTTCAAATTTAATTACTACTTTAAGCAGAGTACCACTTTTGGCAGAGTTATATAATTTTAACAAGGGCAGAATATATTATCACAGAAATTAAATATGTACAATATATGTCTTTACCCTGAATGATTTAATATAATTTCGTACCCTTATTGCATGCATACATTATCAAAGAATCAATATATGAATAGAGTTTGTCATGGCTAATATCCAGATTCAAAATTTTGTCATAGATTTATGAATTCTCCTTTTGCCATTTAGTAGGTCTACAAGTTTTATTACAATTAGGTTACAACCACCAAACTCAGTTCAACCCTAGTTTAATTCGGAAATTTAGTTTAATGGATAAATGACTTTGCTTCATCATCAGGCTATACATTATGGTTGTTGTTTTGTAGTACTATTTCGTATAGTTTTTCTATGGTGAGAAGAAAAATATCCGACCCTATCTCACTACACTAGACCAACCCTTAAATTGATCATAACACCCTACTTTTTGTCACTTCTACATTCTTATCTAAAATAATTAAACAGAAAGAAAGTTTAATGTTTTGTAATTAGAAAATTGAAAAAGTTAAGTATGTTAATATCCAATTTCCATATTAGTATAATCCGTCAATTTTACAAGAAAAATAATATTTGATGGCATAACATCCTAAAAAGGGGATAACAAATCGAAACGTCAGTTCTAGAGTATTTGAGAAGTGCTAAGCTTCCATCTAATTTAGCTGAGAAAAAAAGTATAAAGGGCATTCCAGATGAGCATTTACTTGAAGTTTAATCATAGGTGGCCGAAGTGTTTTTCTTCTCGAGCGCATTAAACTTCCCAATAACTTGTCCTTGTTTAGAATACCACAGGGTCAAATTCCCGCATGATTTTTTCGTGTTGCAGGGTGAAAAATCGCCGTCGATTTGTAATAATCAGTGAGAACGCTAAACTCTCCATCTCCATGGACAAACGCGAGCGTCGGTCGGCTTGAAATCAAGCTGGGTGATGTGTATGCCATGAAATATGCCCGCTGGAAACGGTGAATGCGATTTAAACACGAAAATTGAATTTTTAACACATCGCATTGATTAAAGAGAAGAATTATTCCTTTTTTGAGGCTATTTGTTAAACGATGCACATCAGGATTCAGGACGAACGACGGAATTAACGTATTAAAATTGATTTTGAATAAGGATGGTTGATGTCGAATGAAATGCACACGCCTATATTCATGTAGACAAAGAAACGAACGTCCTCACGAACGAAAAAACGATAATTTATGAGCTGTTTATACCAAAAGTGTTACAATTTACAAATTGCTAGTGATTAGTCAACGTTTGTGGTCGTTATATACAGTTCCTCGAGTGGCTCGATTTTTAACCGCGGGTATTACCGGAATATTACAAAAACGAAGAAAAATTTAATACTGCAGACTGAAACAAACACTGGTCAAATGGTTTTTTTGAGGGTTTACAAAACCATTTCGCAAATGAGTTGTTTATACGAATTTTGAAAAAGTAGATATGATTCAGTCTGCACTTCTAGAAGTGTGCTGATTGATTGCCATCAATTTGTAAACGCCATTCGCGCAAACGAACCTCCCACACGATAGTTACTTAAAGTTAAACAGTGGTGTTAATATCGTCAAACCGTTTGAAATCTAAAGAAGGAGTGTATGTACAAGAAGCTGTGAGTTCTCATGAAGCTCAGCTTTTGTGGTCAGATGATTGTTTCTTCGTATTTTGACTTCTTGAAAGTCGCGTTACTTATTTATTATTATTAACTCAGTTATTATTAACTCAAAACAAGTACTTCGCTCACTTGCGCGTTGTCAACATTAGTAACACTTAATTTCAGGATTTTAACATAAAAGTTTATGCTGATTGACTAGACAATTCAATTTCCGTTTATAAAAATTGTTAAATATTTAAATTGTCTTCTTATTACAACTTTTTACTAGTTGTTGTTTTATTACTTACTAAACACTAGTAGCTATTTATTTCATTAATGATGAACAACGCATTACATCATTTTCTCTTAAATAACTGTGTATATGCATGGGAAAACAAAATACTGTAGATTTACAACGTTAGAATACCTCAAAAGTCCTAAGAAAGGAAACAAGACAGATGTTTTCCTAAGTAATAAAAATGAAATGCAAATGTTTAATAGTTTTTCTAAGAACCCTTATTTCTTTTACAGAATAACAATAAATTACGCAACGAGAATAAATCATCATATGCGCAGAAATTGCGCATTTCTTATTCTTACTTATTTCAATGATAGAATTACATCATACGAAAACAATTTGTTTAAGCTATTTAAGCTATTATAAAAAACATTTAAGTTTACTTGAAAGTCCAAATACCACGCAATCTATATTCACACTGACTTCATCAATAGTAACAAAACCTTACTTACGCCGGCCGCCATTTTGTCATTGGTATCCCATGACCAGCGTCTATGTAAATCGCTACATTTCCAAGAACTTCTCGCTTCGTTGCAAAGTAAATTAAGATTTTTAGAAGAAATCTACAATAATAGTGAGAAGAAGCTATCATATCTCATCACTCCAATGTGACACCATGAAATGAATTTGACAAAACCTTGTCGCATGTCGCAGCTTACTGTCACATTGTCTGCACAACAAAGATTAACTTTTTAAATCTGCACCCTTTCATCAGTAGAGTTAAGACGTTGGTAAAGGCTTACGAGCAAAACATCTAAACAAACGTCAACAATAATGTATGCATCATGGAAGTGCGCAAATTTTGCTGTAAATTGAAAAACAGATTAAAAGGATTACTAGTTAATTCCATTTACCAATGGAATCTTCAGATTAACTTTACAAACATGCCTGGAAATATTTGCTGGCAAGCTTTTTCATGTACCTGGAAATATTGTCACGGGCTTTTCTTTGCGTTGTCTTGTATGTTTTATGTTTGATCATTGGATTTGCTATTTTTGGGTGAAATTGAGAGGAATGGATTATGTCATCGATATCTCTGGGTAGCGATATTAAATTTTCAGAAATAAAAATTTTACTCAGATATTTTTAATAAAAGTCGACAAAAATTGACCACCCCATACAAAATATAAATTGTAACTGCAGTGTTTTGCTAAAACATTTAAACTGTTTTATGTTTTGTTTAATTTTGTTCTTTCATTCATTCCGCAATTGCGAAAGCTCGGACTTGCAGAGTTCATTAAATACCTAAATCAGTGTGACGTCGAAAAAATCACGTCGCCTTATTTTTCATTTAAAATTTCTTTTTTTATTCTCATCTCACTTTCATTAGTGTATGACCCAACAATCGTTGTTTTCTTTTCTCTTCGGATTCAAAACCAAAGCTGTACTGCAAACTTTAAAAAATTAACCAAATTATGTTAGGAAACTACAGAATCCAAATTCAGATGCTTCGGCAGCATGCCAAATCTTACGTGTGGCAGAACCAATAACAAAGAATGAACAATATTAATAAAGAACAACAAAGTTATGTAGGACGGCTGACGTCGTAGAATAAAACAGAGTCTATATAAACTCACCTTAACAGTAAAGGGAGTACAAAAGAACACTAGCGTATAGAAGAAAAATGTAGAAGTTTCGGATAATTCGGCGTGAAAATCATTGTTGGAGAAATCTGCTTCGGACTTCCGATATGCTTCTAGGTGGTTCGAAGTGGTATACACGTGCGATTGGAGTCGTTCAGTTCAGTTAAACTTTTTGATTATACCCAAAAAGGTGTTTTATCAGAGATCTCTGACAATTGTCTCGCTAATGTCGTCGATTTTTAGCGTCTCTCAAAGAAATGTCACATTCGCTTGTTCTACCGCAATTGTAGTTTGCGATCCAGTGTTCTCCCGATGGTATTTGGTATTATATGTGTATTATCTGAGAGTTGTATGAGGGTATATCTTGTAACGTGTGATCTGTGGCACAGGGTGGCCCGTGACATCCGTGCTAATCGACATTGAAAGCGACGTTGTTGTAACTCCAGCCGATCAACAACGAGCCGGGAGCAACTGGCAGCGCGCATACAAAACGACGACGAATTAAGTCGGAAAATGCGGCGTGAAGCGTGCAAAGCATTTTTCGCTTTTTCTAAACGGCGGCGACCTCCACTACGAGGGGAGCTGCGTATCTACATACGTTCATACATCATCTTATATATTTATATTCAGCTTATACTTTGCGAATACGGCAGCTGAGCGCCGTCGACCAACCCGATAGTTTCCACCCCTAGTTATACTATAGGTTTGTTACGCTGTTGTTATTCTAATCCAGCCTAACCATCGTTGTTTGCCGTTGAAATGGTGGTACGCAGTTGATTTCTATTTATGGGATGCGAATTCTGTTATTGATTAACTTTACTTAAGGCTATTTTGTTATTTCTAGTGTGGGTGTTTCTTTACTCCTGTAATAGTCCGTCGCCATTATGTGCAACTTTACATTGAAGAAGTTTCACACTGAGGAAATTGTTTCGATCTCCTAGTTAGACGTAACTAACGCGGGTTAACTAGCACCCTTAAAATGCTTACTTATCAAATTGTTCCACTTATAGAATTTTTAGTGATGCTTCTTTTCTGGGAATTTGTGGTATGATTCCCCCACCTAGAGAAGCTTAAAAAAATCCGTTATAGATATTATAATGATTTTTAAAATTAAAAATGTTTAAAAATTGTAGAGGAAAATTGCAGTAGTTTGATTTTGAGTTTGGGCGGGTAGCAAAGCCAATTTGGGATTTTTAAAATTTTAATATTTGATCACCATTAAAATAATTATTCAAAGCATAATAATCACTCATTTATTGTATAATAGAACAACCTTAAATTATTCTTTGCGGGCTATAAGAAGCAAAACGAATGAAACTAGCGTGAAAGAAGGATGATGCCATTCTTAATCACAATCGCTATGCATTTAATGTGGAATAATTAGGTTGGGCATGCCTTTTTAACGTTTCAACATTTCGCGCCTTACCATCCATCGGTACTCTACCTATATTGGGTGAAATTTGGAATGGGTGTTTGTGATGTTTCATGCGGATTATACCACTAACCGTAATATAACAATTCAATTCGAATATAATGTGTATGCTTAGATTTTTGCATGGCTAATTATTTTTGACATTTCCGCAAAAGAAAATTAGAAAGAGCAAAATTGGAATAAATATATTTACTAATAATGTATTACTAAATACATAAATAAATAGACAAATTAAAGTGTAATGATCAGCATGAGTAATAAATTCACCTGACACATTAATTCTTGAAACATTCGATAAGGAGCACGAAGTGTTGTTCGTGATTGTCGGAGGGCTTCCGAGTTCATAGCAACCTTCTCCAATGCATTGAAGAATCGCTACAACTACAACCTTCACAACACGACTGAGCAAACCATGTAAGAAAGCCTTATAATTTAATCAAATCGTTAAAGTGGTGTTTAGCTCTTCATAATTACAAGTTATGAAACGCTCTGCGTGACCTTCCTTCTAATGACCACTTAATACCCTATATTTAACAAAGGATGCACTCTTCTCATCTTTGTTGGGATTCGTATTTATAATCGCAAGCTAGCTACCTCACAATCATGAAATCCAGAATTTACATGGAGATTTACAAATATAGGCCAAAATCTCCCCCTTCTGTTGGATGCAAAGGGTGAAAACCAAGTCATTTTATTTGATATAGAATAATACCAGTAGTACAGTACCCTACATTTTCCTACGAAGGGTGTGTCCCTTTTATTTCGTGTGTGGCACCCTTAAAGTTTCGCATCCCATCCTATCAACCCCTGAGTGCAGAATACAGACAAACATGGAATTCATATTCAAGTGACAAACTACTATCGGCGGCCATTGTGTATGTGCATTGTCACAAAGTCGTTTAGTCGATGCGTTCGGAAAATATATCAAACACGCCTGTCAACAGTTACGGCGGGATGTCGTTGTATCGTCCGGGTCACAAATTTTCAGCTCTTTCGCCGATTGCAAAAAGTACAGGTACTACTTTCGGAACAATACTAAGGTGATGCTGTTCGATTCATGCACGACATATACTACAGCCCACGACAATGTCCTATTGTTACTGACAATAGATTGGCTTTAAGTGGGTCCACTGTGGGGGGTCGGTTAGACTTTAGTTTGAACGTTGGGGGTCTTATCTATAATATCCTCTTCCAGCTTAGATTTGTTTGCTATTAATGATTAATTAGGAAATAAAAAGGTGTAAAGTTATTTGTATTGGAATAAAAATCTTAGTAGATAAATATGATGTATTGATAGTAAACTTAACAATATATGAAGTTACACCTCTTAATTAGTCAATTAAGAAACTTATTTCAGAAACACACACACAAACAGCTACAGTGTTTTACTCTGTTATTCTTCGTCACTAGTTTATTAACTCGTGTGTAAATCCTGCAGATAATTCATACTTAGAATAAAGTGCTGTTCTTGGCATCATTTTCATTCGTATGTGTCGGCTTGGAAATAAGCAACATGTATGATACACGCAGTCTTAGTCTCTTGATCTCCTCTAACATAGTCTTCAGTATGATTTGATGATGTTGCACTATGATCATCGGCAAGGGCTGATTTACAACCGCCCATTACTACAGTAGTCAAATTGCTATTCATGCCTACATAATTCTCGACGTTTATTCTTCCGATTTCTCTATCCTCGTCTTGTGGCATTTAAGGCAATCTTCTTTGCACCATGTTTAGCTTATCACTATTCCTTATACACCTTAGAAAATATAAAATATTTCTACGTTTACGACAGTACTTATTTAGGTGTATACAATATATATAACTGTGAATAACGTACACTTTGATTGACACTAAGCAGTAGCATGCATAATGCAAAGGTTCACAAGTCAATAAGTTTTCGTATAATAGGCCATAAAACAATAAAATTGTTCAAAAGTGGAACTTTCTAAGGCTACCTTATAATTTTTGTATCATGTTGCATTGTAAACGAGAGTCATTTATTTCCACAACACCTGACAAAAGCAATGCTAAAATTAAGCAACACTAAAGTATCATTTTGATGCTTTACTCCCTACATGGCCAACTTCAGTGAAAAGGAGTAAACATTGATTGATTTATAATGCAACCAACCTGTTTCGTTTTACAATTAGCTTTATGCAATTTTCACAATGCAGTATTGTCTTCTGTAATGCTTACTTAGAAGATGCAACTTCTACAATTTTGCATGGTACATTATAGAAATGCAAAGACAAATTTTGAACTTAATAAAATATTTATTGCACTAGAATATTCTAAATGGACACACACTTTTTGCATTGTGATGATCTAGAAATTATAACACAATGCAAAAAAATGACTTTCGGTAGATGTAGAGAACATATGCGTACCATGGATACCACGCAAATGTTTTAATAGTTTTTCTGCGAAGCGTATAACTTTAAATGACCACAACAAATCAGGATATTTATAGTTACACCGAGTATATGTTACTGTAAGAAAAAAGAAGGCAAGGAAAATAAGGAAACCTTTTATTTAAAATGCAATAAGTTTGAAAAAATACTTCAGTTTATTTCCAAGATAATCCTAAGTATCATATATTTTTACGTGTAGTACATATATACAAAGTATCTCAATCTTTCAAATGAATATAATATTTTACACTAAATTATCTAAATACAAATATTACTACTATATAACATTATTTATTACAATTCATTAGTTGCATTTGTTTTTCTATTTGTGTTGCTATGTGCAAGAGTTAAAATAAGTTATTACTAGTTGAATGTTCGTTTGCTTTGATTTGCACACGACTTGTACACATTTCCATCGTGCCGAAGTAAGGATATCCGGATTTGGCTTCTGTGGGCGAATGGGCACCGTAATGACCACCAGCGGCGAATAAACTGCAAAAGAAATGTTTGTTTAGTCACGAGTTGCGACTGAAATGCAAGGGTATCAATGATCATAGGCTTTCGATTGAACAACTCCAACCACAATTACGGGACTATTTGCGCTAATTGTGCATCGTTCATGAGAACCCATTCGGAAAATCTTCTACATGTAAGTAATATGTACAGTAACAGATGCAACCAATAGAAGAGCATCGAATGACTGATGTTTTTCATTAAATAACAAAAACAATGCCGAATAACTTCGACGAGAAAGCGCCGAAGTCTAATTACATTTGTCTACAAAACCAATCTATCCATGAGATTTCGAAAAGTTGATGCTTTTTGCCAAATGGTCGGCGGTTAGAAACAATTACCAATATTTCTGCTTGCTTGACGTTTCCATCGCGGGTATTGTTCAATTAGGAATGTTTTCAATTTTTAAATACGCATAAAGAAAACACGTTCTTCGAAAAGAAGGCAAAAACAAAAATGAAACTTACCTGTAATTCTCGTGCCATGCCGAAGTGATTTGTTCCGGTTTCTTGCTACTTGCACCATGCACGCCATGATGGCCCCAGACGGCATTTGCAGTGCCGCCGATAGCAGCAACGGTTTGTGGCATTGGTGGTGAAACACTATGTTGATTTGGACTCATTTGGGTGAGTTGATAGCCGAAGTTTTGATCCATTCCAGCAGCATTAGGGTTGTAGGATGGATATAGTGAGCAGGGAACACTTGGCACTGCAGGGACACTAGACACACCAGATAGAGTTTGATTTGTAGCTGCAGTTGGTGGTGTCGGTGTATTGGTTGGTGAGGAATGATGTGCAGTAGCTGAAGTTAGACTGGAAGATAATGCACTGGATGCATAAGATTGCTGAGCCCATGATGGTTGTTGGAAGCCAGTGACGTTTTCGGGGTAGTGTTGTTGTACAGTAGGAAACGATTGCAATGACATTGTGTTGAACGCATTTAATTGTTGATGGGAATTTAGTTGTTTGCGTAGACGAGCCCGACGGTTGGAAAACCAGACTTGGACACGAGCTTCAGTGAGTTTAGTTTTCTGGGCGACTTCTTCTCTGGTGTAGACGTCTGGATATTGGTTTCGACTGAAGGCACGTTCCAGAACATCCAATTGTTCACCTGTGAATGTTGTACGGGAACGCCTTTGTTTGCGTTTTAAGGGAATTCCTGGTTCGGATTCAGTATCAGTATCTTCATCACAGGATGAAGTTGGACCTGTAACAATTTAAAAGATGATTAGAATTTGTTTTAAGTAATTTTTAAAGGATTTTTAGGAATTGTAGTATTAATCAATTTACCTAGAATTCCATCAATGGAGTGATTCTTACGATCCATAGGATCCTCCTTACGTCCACCACGTAACAAACGACCAATTGAACTGACCGACGGCGCAGAGTTCTTATCGCATGCACCTTCCTGCACAGAAACGTCCATTGTCTAGTATTTTGTAGGAAAATAACAAGTAGTCGTAAAATAGTAAAGAAAGAATCTTAAGGATTTCTAAAATTGGAATTTAAATGCAATCCAATTTTGGAAAATTCCTTGGTAGCTGATAATTACCTTCACTAACTTGTCACGAATCTCCCATGCGAAAATCCCTGGATTGAGTTGTTTCAATTCCTCAATGCGCTTTTCCACTTCAGCGGTAGCTACACGAGGTTTACTGCCACCAATAACACCGGGACGAATGCTCCCAGTTTCTTGATATCGATTAAGGATTTTTGACACACATCCGTGAGATACACGTAATTGACGGGAAATAACACATGGACGAATTCCTGCTGATGCCATCTCAACGATCTTCAAACGGATGTGATTAGGTAGTGGACGTCCGTTAATGAAAACACCACCTAATTGGTTCACCCTGCCTTGACCTGGAATACAAATTTAGAGTGAGTTATAACAAAAAAAAGATTTAAAAAATTGTTTATGAGATTGTAATAAGCTATGTTAGCAAAGTAAGAATGGTTGAGTAATTGTCAAAGAGGAATCAATTGACCGCAATGATTGCTCAATTGGGTGTTAACAGACCACCCTTGTTGTTTTCTTATACTTCTTTCAATGTCGGGCTTTCTTTGTGATTCCATCAAATTCAAAATATCATGCATAAATGTTTTTGTTGTTACAGATTTCTAACATTGAAAAGTGCTACATCATGCATTAAATTTGATTCTTCTTAAATCTACATTTATAATGAATATCATTGTTTTTTTAGCAATTCCTTATCATTGTAGCAAAATTTTTATTCTAAAAATAGACTCAAACAAATTTTCTCATTACTACTTCATTACATAATTTAACATGTAGAAAAAAAGTCAAATTAAAAGATGGAAAAAAGCAATAGCGACTTGCCAGAAGATAGATAGACCTTGTGCCAACGCTGCGCGACATGCGTTATATTAGTGAATAAGTTCGAAAGAACGGACACGAATGAAATTGATGGTGTGCCGCATTGCGGACGTAATAGAGCTCGACGAGTTATTGAATCAGGTGTAATACCCGGGCTTTGATGAAAACAGGCATTAGTCCTCGAAGATCAAAGGATGCCGCACCGCTCGGGTGTTCGCCGCGCGCGCATTGCCCGTCCATGTGCGACGTGAAACCGTCTTAGGATCGGCGATACGATGCGTTGCATTTACTATCTTTGCCGTCGCACCAACACCTTTGACGAGGTGTCCAAACGCTTTGAACGACGGGACCAAAATTTACATACGTGCCGCGAACGCCCACGGTTCTATACAATTCTTGCGGTTCATGTACTGTGTAATTCCAGAATGATGATACTTGTAGATAGAGTAAAAGTATTGCACATTACAGGATGATACTATCAAATGAATAGTACATAAATTTAGATTATGGAAATCCCCGGAATTTACACCAAATTTAACCAACTCACCTTGGAAAGGATATCCGGTGAAATATGGAGACATATTTAAAGCCGACACTGCCATTTAACAAATCACTATCACAAATCAAAAATTGTTGATGATGCAGATTTCAAAATCGGCACCACTCACTAACACGAACTGCGTCTAAAATTACCACAGGGAAAAATCACTGCAACTACAAGTTTGACTTCTACCAACTAACTGAACGAAGATGCTGAGGTACAGGACTACTTAGGTGGTACCACAAGGACCCCCACATGGTTATACTAGGATATGGAAGCCACGCCTCAGAAAATAACCAGCATTTTCAACCAACATGGTAAAAGTTCTGATTGGCTAGCTAGGCGTGCCATGGTAAGAAGCATACACAATGTGGAATTCACTTGGCATGAACTGAGCGGCACGCTCGCGGACCACCTCTGGCGACGGTGTGTCTACAAAGCCGACTTTGATACGATTTTTTGTCATAATTCCAGGCTCCCATACCTAGACTTCAATGAAGAGTGGAAAGCGGAGCGCTTTCCGTGTACCGATAAACAACACATTTAGCTCGTTCTGGATTTTTTTTATAACCGTGACATTGTGTTCGTTTCTGTTTCCTATTTTTAAATATCTAGTCAGCATAGAGTCTGGACATAGTTTTCCATTTTTGGAACCTACCTAGATCCTTTTTTGGAAATTATATACAAATAAATTCTCAAATGTAAAATTCAGCACAAATTAATCTTGGCAATTTATTCCAGGTATTGACAAATAAAATTAATTGAGTATAGCATTGATATGTAGAAAAAGTAATTAATTGCACAAATGAATTGTGGGTAGTAGGCAGCAAAAGTAGGAGTGATGTTTTGGTTGGAAAAGATTTTAGTTGTAATACGTAGATAACGTATGTTTCCTTGTTGGCGGCACTGACTTTATCCATTGTCTCGCGTTACATGATCTGTAAAATAACTTATTCAAAGAGCAAAGGCGATCTTCTGAGCGGCTTTTCAGGTGTGCCGCCGTTATGTTGACGTCGCTTTCGTACAATGGTCGGTGTTCGTTTGCGCTGCAATATATTTCGAAAATCGCGTCATTTTCAATTAAGTTATGATGTTTATGCGATGCACGCATTCTGTGGTCGGCGAGCGATCAATGCAAACAAACTGGACACGCATACTGTAACATGGCATACTATAATCTATGTCCTATTGCTGTTGTTGTCGTTGTTGCTCAGGATATTGTCCATCTCATTTGCTTGTGCCACCGTGTCCTTGATTTTAATTGGAAATTATTGGCTTTTCATTGCTAGATATGTATTTGAATTGAGTCATTTATTTTAACGTTTTCTTTTTTGATTAAATTGTTAATTAGATTTGTTTTTGTTTTTTTTTGGGACAGGGGATACCATTAAAGAAGTGGCTAAGTTTGAAATTTTGCCACCTCTTCCAAATCCAAGAACAACAAGCTGGACACATGTTGGATCCTTTAAATCCAGACCATCAGAAATTAAATTTCTAAGCTTTTTTTTGGGCAACCTTCCGATTTCAATTTTATTCTGAAGAATTTCCAATAATAAGTACCAAGTAATAAATAAATAAATAATATGGATAAGAAAGCAAAGCAAAAGGCATATTAGCAATTAAAGTAGAAAAGAAAAGTCACAGCTAAGCAATAACAACAACAACATCACATTGGAATCCAGAAAGTAAAAAAGGGCAAAACTGAAACCAAGATGCACAGAAGAAGAAAAGCATCAAGAAATGCCGACACCTGAAATGCTTTTATTGCTGTGCTCTTCTATGCACGCGCATAAGGGCTCATTCAGGTTGAAATTCGGCCGCAGGGCAAATGGATGGGCGGCATGCACAAAGCCGATGTGCTCGCGCGACTTTCGGCACTCAATAGCGTTAGTTCATTAAGCGTGAATTGAATTGGAAGAAAACGTACTCATACTACACACGACGAGTCCAAGTTCATTCAGCTTCTTGGAAATGAGTTTTAATATTAAATTAAGCACGAGATGCGCATACTGCAATCACTCCTTTAATACTTCAGCAGCGAATTGTGCAGATTTGTGCAAAAAATGTCGAAAGCAAACCGATTGTTCCACACTTGTATTTTCCTTTTTCCGCGGTTGCGATAAAGTGGCGAGATTCTCACGGCCTCGACAGTGCCCTCTTGCAGATTCACATACGCAACTGTGACAATAACGAAGAACGCATATGTGGTATATCATGCACACACGCCGAAGAAAAATACGCGCTATAAAACAATAAAAGTGTCGCCATGAAATGATAAATTTATCGTTTCCCATGAAATGCACCAGCGACGACGGCCACTTTGGCCGAATGAGAATGAGGCTCAACTTTTGTGCGAACACGCGAGCATCTCAACGAAATCACAATTCGCTGGCGACGAGAGTACCGGACGAATCAGTTATAAGACATGAAGTACTTACTCGCGAGAATAAAACTAGTTATGATTTCTCCGAGCAGCGCAATAAAATCCGAATTAATTTTCCGCTTTTTGGCTGGAGAAGAATCTGCGAGATATAAAAAACAAATCCACATTTGCAGGACTCAATGAAATATTTTACGACTGCCTTTTGGACATGAGTTATAAATAATTATTCTAAGTTGTACTAAATTTGATATCTGTCCAAAAACTTCACTTCTTCATATATGATTTGAGCAGCAAATTAAAATGTTAGCTCAATAAACATCATCATGTGTGGTGATACAGCAAACCATCCACGCTTATTCATAACTTTTTTCTCAACTATCGAACAAGTTGGGAATTCTTTATGAATCAATTTAGCATACCTATAAGAACAACCACCAACGAACAGCAGCAAATACTGAATGATCGATTGTGATCGATTTCGTGCACCTCTGGGAGACAGGATTCGTTCCTTTGATTCAACGCATTTTGGCTCTGTCACGGAACAAAATACTTACATCCTTAAAGCAATTCAATCTCGCTGAGAGTTTTTGCATGATTCGTTTTTTGTATGTATGGCATTTTCATCGAACTTGTATTGTTGTGATGAGAGAACATGGCTTGTTAACTCGTTGGCGTTGTCAATGAATGCAAAAACAACGAAGACTGTGAACAATTTGTGGTCAGTTTTCATACAACTTACTCGGGAAGTTTGTTGTGTTGGAGGTAAACCTTGTATCGTATTTCGACGAAGGTGTTATTAGGTGAGGTATCTTTTCAAATCAATACTTGGATTACCTCATGGGACTATCAAAATAGCTTTAGGTTGTTGAAGTAGCAATGAGTTCTAGTGTATGCAATGAATGCTTTATGTTGCAGTTAAATTTCAACTGTCCAGGGACTCATTCCAATGGTTGCATCAAGACATCTTGTTTGATGTCAATTGTCATCATTGATACAATGCATTTCAAATTTGTTAGTTCTTTGTTGTTTTGTTTTGATGTAGGTGTGATTCAAATATAAGAAGTTTTCTTGAAGTGAAACACCAGTTGTTTTTTGAATACATTTGGAATTAGACTTGTGACAACAGGATTTAGGTTGCACACAAATTTAATGACAATGAAATTGTATTTCTGATCAAAACTTTTGGATTTTAGTATAAAGTGCTAAATTTAGAGAGTTACGTTTTGCAGTTGTATTTGTTTGCAACTGCAAATTGTTTTCTAGTTCTAAGTTATTTCAGCAAGCCTAATAATTTAAGAACGGTCACTTGAACTTGAACTGGTGTAATGTTAAAATTCAATTGAGCGAAAACTAATCTGACAGAAAACCGATACACAATATATACTTATCCATTAAATTAAGTGGGTACATAAGAAGACTAAAGCTTTGCATTGCAAAGCAGTCATATGGCTGAAAATGGCCAACATCTAAATCCAAATATAATCCAATCTATATATACAACTGTTATTGATCATATATGTATTACAATTCTCATATACAGAATATAATGCTCTGCTTGCAAATTCAAAATCTTACACTGCCAAATCCCAGTCTTGTCTTGTTATGCATACATATACAAGGTATCTATATACCTAAAACCTAGGCCGACCAAAATTGCTACAGAGCAGAAAACTAATACATCCTACAAGATTTTATTTATGTATACACACGCGCTCAAAGTGAACAATAGTCCATCCGGATAGCAGAAGATTGAAGCCTAAAGATGCTTTGCGTTCGAAAAAAAAAACCTACTAGCGGAGTAAGTTATTAAGAAAGTGACGAATTCTTAAATCTAGCATAAAGACCACCTGGTAAGAATACTAGTCAAAAGTTCCCTTATTGAAAAATATAAAAAACTAATACAATTCAGTTCATTGAATAATTTTTTATTGGACTGCACAAAAGTTATTCAATCAAAGAGTTAATCATGCATGTTATTTATTCAATAAAATAATACATCAATTTGTAAAGATCATATTGAAGATTTGGAAGATCCAACATAAATTAACATTGTATCTCAAATCTTTTTTGTTTCTCAAATAAATCACAGTTGAATGCGAATGACTCGATAGTGTTTGACATCATTGTTCAAATATGGAATCAGCTTTGTATTCCATTGAGTAATCGATTGCATCTCACCATCAATCACTTACTGAAAATAAATTGCAATCAAAATTTCGCCAAAGCAATGCTCTCCTAACAAATCCAACAACTTTTGCCTAACCAGATTGGTTGAACAAAAATTATGCTCAACGCAATTCAATTAAAGCCACGTTAAATCATCACACAATAAACCAACTGCAACAGCACGTCGAACAAACGTCCCACCCATGAAGGAACTCCATACTCACATACGAGGTCCAAGTCCCACCCAAAAAGGGCACATCAGGCATTACAACCAGCACGCACGCATAACGCATTCATCTCCTGTGTACTTTGTTCGTACACTATCAGAAATCCAATGTGTGTGTATTACTTGTAATAAAGCAAATAAAGCAAGGAGAAGTAGCAAGTAACGTACGCGCATTTTAATGAAATTTACCAGGGTCATATATGTACGATAGTGCGTGCATATACCAAGGGGACCGCGTTTGCGTGCTTAGCAGCTGGTCGCATGCGATTTCCATTTCCAGGTACGGTCCACGGACGGGTGTACCGCGACGGACGTTCAGCTCTCTCTTCGCCAAACCTCCTCAACGATTCGATCAACCAACCACACGGCGCCGTTGAACATTTTCTTGGCTTACATACCCACATGCGATACATGAGCCGCGATACATCCGCGCAGTGTGGGAACGCGTTCCACGACGTTCTTTATAGTGTATTTTGTTTTTCCATACGGTGACATTTATATAGGTGCCCATCGTTGTGCGAGGTGTGCGAATTTCTGACAGCTGATTCTTATTGACAACAATCTTGGATGGTGCGAACTCGCGAAATTTGTCGATTGTGAGTGTCCTCAATGAAATTGACTTGAGTTTGTGCAAACAAGGACGAAAAAGCATGGATATGCGACCGATTTTTGGCGGTTATCCTTTTCAAGGTATGTCCTGTTGTTTATGCTTTGCTCATCGCACGTCCAAATGGTTATGAATGAATATTCACCTTATTATAAAGTTATTTGTTCCTCCTTTCTTTCATGTGTTTATGACTACTTGAACATTTCAAATCTATAAATCGATGATGACGCTTTAAGTGTCTGTTAGGCCCACCATCAGAGCGTGAAGAAAGGTGTCTTTTTTTCGGCTTCTTCTTTTCTCACTAAGCCATCTCCGATCGGTGTAGTTTTCATTCTATTTGATGTGGCTTACCATCAAAATAACAACAACGTATCATTTGTAGTGGTGAGCGTTTGACCTCCTCCTCTCGTGGTCTTAAGAACACCGCGGTTAATGTTAAGTTATGTGGTATTCGTGAGTCATTCGCTCCATTCAATCATTTTTGGTATACCTGACCACTTTAGGTAATTTAGCGCGCGTGCACCTCGATCCTTTACACATGGTACCTTCAATCATATTAAAGGTCTAACGAAGAAACAAAACAAAAACGGGACCATTATAAAGTAGGAAATTAATAATTTTTTGGACAGAATAATGTTTCTTATCAAAATAGCCCAATGGATTTTATCTAGTAATTTGCGAATTGTATAACTTGCCCCCATCTATCACCAAAGACATCTGATCGCATAATAATCATCATATTACTGATTTATGATCAAAACCTAAAGAAATTTTCGAATAAGGAACCGTGAGTGAGAGATGATGGAAGATGGAACTCGTGCAACATGAGGTGTTGCTGTGTCCGGCGGCGAAATTCAACGCAATGTCGAGAACATCGTTACTGATTACTCGGCTTCGTTACCTACCTCGAGTCGCGCATATGAGAAGAAGCAGGTATCCTGTGCTTTGCTGCTGCAAAAGCGCAAACATCCATGTGAGATGCTGGAGGAATGAAATTATAGTAACTCGATTCGTCGCGGCCTTCCAAATTACTCTCGCGCTTACGACCACCCTTACGTCGCATTATCCCCATTTCTCCAACTTCCTCAGAGTCACCGCTTGACATCTCATCAGCGTAACCAAACCGCACGGGCGACGATTAAATTATCATTAAGCGCAAGCGGCAATGAGTTTTTCCTTCGTCGTTGTTCATTTGTGGTCGGGACAATAATCTTTTCGAATTACCATCGGTTTTTCTTGCATAATTCACCGATGCACCAATTGCTCTTTGAATTGCCTACCAATTACTATCTACCATCTCTGATTGCAGGTCAAGGAAGAGTGAATCAATTAGGTGGCGTGTTTATTAACGGCCGCCCTTTGCCAAATCACATCCGGCGACAGATTATTGAACTAGCTGGTGCTGGTGTACGGGCGTGTGCCATTTCGCGACAGTTGCGAGTGTCGCATGGCTGTGTGTCCAAGATCCTCAACCGGTATCAGGAAACTGGCAGCATACGGCCTGGCGTTATTGGTGGCAGTAAGCCGCGCGTTGCCACCGCCGAAGTGGAGAAACGCATCGAACAACTGAAACAGGAGAATCCGAGCATCTTCGGCTGGGAGATCCGCCAAAGACTGATCAAGGTGAGGTGTTTAAGCTGCATCCGATTATAGCTTTCTTGTTCGCTTTTATATCAGTTATATTGAAATATTAAACGAATACAGTTAGCAAAGTATGCGTCGCCTGAAGTATTGTAATCGGTGATCCGTACAAGATCAAAAGGAGCGCATGTCGATGCGCTTGAGGACATTTTGCTTACAAAGACGACGACAGATGACTGAACGATGACGCGCGGTTGATACTCGTATAGATTGAGGAGTAATGGTCAGGTTTCAGATTGCGCCGGAACGTGCGCTATCCACCGCCTTGAAATTATGTCCGCCACATAAGTGTTCGCAGCAGATTATAATATTTTGCCCAAACGGCATTATCAGAGAAGGACACTGCTTTGCTGTGTTTAACGCTCACTTTATTCCAATTCAAAACACTAAATAGAATCAGTTTCTTCTAGTCGTCATGCATGTCAATTATTTATAAATTATTACCGATTCACTTTATCAATACTAACCATGCATGAATTCAATAATGACATTTATTCAATTTCAAATAAGTATACCATTTAAAAAGGTGTATGAAATTCCAATTGCATGTACATTTCTAGTTCTTCATTTTCATATTTTGAATAACTTTATAAAAACACAAGAAAACCCGATTATGATTTTATTGCCTGTCCAGTCCATCGATATTTATCTAACAAAGTCACTACCGCTCGTGCGATTATAATAGCAGTGTAGCTTGTGTTTATAACGCCTAAAAATGCGTCCCTCTATAAACCCACATTAAGTCAAGTCGAAGATATGAAATATAGATCTTTATCGTGGCTTTGGAAAATTATTAATTTCTCGTGCCGCGCGTCGCCGCGAGTCCTAGGCATCGTGCGTCGACGTTGGATGACCGTCGCTCATAGCGTTTATTATTACGACTTACGGGCTCGTGCGGTGGACGACCATAGGCTTCGAATTCATATGAAGCATATGCATTTTTATATAAAGTTTTCACGCCTGCGGTCGTCCATTGCATATGTAGTGAAATCGCAAGCTTCTCCACGTGGTGCTTTGTGCGCTTTCGTAATGATTGTAATATTCATACACTGACGATTGGTAAACGCGTTGGCTCGCGTATAAATTATGAACGGCATAAAGCCAAGCGAACTGAGCTTGAGACTTTGAATGATCTTGAAATAGATTACTTGTGAGAATTGTTGTGCAGGTTTTTGGGATAGTTGTGTTGATCGTTAATTTTAACAGATGACATTTTATTATTCGTATGGATAGATTGACAATCTGCATCAAAAGATGTAGAGTCTAATATTTTATTAAATGACACCATGTTAATAAGTTGGGTTGCAAAAGATGCAGAATTTAATAATCTAACGATTGGTATATGTTTGAAGAATTTGGTATCAAAACTTTTAAAGTTATTAATAAAAACAATTGAAGAAGCATGGTACAGCGCGCGCAGGTTCAGCTCATTGGACATCATTAATGGACTACACCAATATTACTCCACTTACTATTAAGTTAACTAGTCTAGTAGAATTTATTTTGTCCAAAATATAGCTGACCCAGTGTGAAATTCAATTGTGGTATTTTTCATTTTAAAGTCACAATTCTTTTTGAAGTGTTCATAAGATAAACGATGCCGACGGTTGAAAATATATCGAGATATATTTTTCTCTGTTCAGTGTAATAATAAAATTCTTTATTGCAATTGTTTAGTATCACTTCTTACTTGGTGTTTAAAATATAATTCTAGTTAGTTAATTTAAATTTTTCCAAAATATAAAAATTACAATAAATCCTTGCAGTTGTCCTAACTTCTAATCAATAAAATTTGATTTGTATTATCCTTAAAGTATAAATTTACCTATAAAAATGAGTAAATATTTACATTTAGACCACCCTGTAAAACCACGAGACCTTATAAAGAATGTTAAATTGGACATTATGAAGAATAACCTTCTGACCATCCGAGATTCATAAAAGTTTTGTTCCATCCGTCAACGCGGAATGTGAAGCACGTGAAGAACGAGCGGAATCGCAAGAATGAGGAATCAGGTGCAGAGATGATGGTGTATTAATGCAGAAGGCGGTTCGAAACGAATACGTGCGGACGGCTTGTGTCCGGCGGGTTATGAGGTGGCCGGAACGTTACCGGGTACCGGGTGCTTGCTCGCTAGCACGCTCGACATCAACATCGGTACCGGAGCAAAATGTCCGAGTATAAATTAGTCAGCAAACCTATAATATGCACGGGTATTATACACCAAGACTATATCTATACCTTGGTGCACTACTTCGACGCGATGGATAAAAAGCAAGGCGCGGAATGAAGCATTTTCGATGTTTACGCCATAAGGAACGTCTCAATAATATGCAAATGTATGTAGATACGTGCCGCATAAAATGTCACGCCCAATTTTTTGCATAATTTTATTGTTGTTCCTTTCTGTTTGTGGGTACTCTACTGGTTTTGTCAACGAAGGCGATGAGAATATTATGTATGCTAAGATTTTAATGTATACGTATCGCCTCAAAGTATATGTTCGATGTTGCATTAAATAATGTATAATTATTACCTGTATTATTATATGAAGATATATTAGAGCTGATATATTCTTTTTGGGAACTTTGTATAAGTCATATTTAACTGTTATTTAAATCTAAATTGCTTTATCTTGATTTTCTTTACTTTACTTCTTCTTCCTGGCTGCATGACAAAAATATTTGTGTGAATATTTGGAATTGATATGTTTAAAGTTTCCACTGGGAAATTTAAAATTAAAACAGATTCCAAATTAATAAATTTAGTATAAATAGATGCAGAATTTAATAATCTATAAATTGATATATGATACTATACATATCAATGAAAATTAAAAAAGTTGTGAATAAAAACAAATGCGAAGAGCATCTGGCTACGCTGGGTTTAGCCGATTGAGCACCGTCAGTGGACTGAGTCTACAATCGTTTACTATTGTAAAGGGGACTGAGTACACTGACAAACCTCAATCAGCTAAATCGGAGACCCAAAAAAATCTAAGAAAAAATATTTCAAAAAAGAAAACTTCTGAATTTTCACAAATTAAATTTTGCCAAATAAAACCCAATAAAATTTTAAACAGAAATTCTAACGCTTGAAAGACTTCCATAAAGCAATCAGTGAGTGCTCTTAAATACATAAAATAAAATATCTTTTATCAGCTATACATTCTCATCCTTTCAGATTTCGTTTTGGCACAAGGGAAGTTATAACAGAAGCAGTATCCAGATATCGATTTTCAATATATTTCAATAGTTCATATAATACCATAATCCAATTTCATCCACACGCTAGGAACAGGCTGTTAGCACTATGAAGCCTGAAGCAAGCATATTACATCTTGTCGCGTATATAAAGTCGAAATATGGATGGCAAACCTACAGGATTAGAAAAGCTGCCTGCCGTTGCATTAACGCCAGCAAAACGCTATACTTCAGTTCAGTTTTCTTATGTTTATCTTTTTTGTTTCATGTTCCGGGCGTTCAGGATGGAGTTCAGGATCCGCCAAGCGTCTCTTCGATCAGTCGCTTACTACGGTCGGGAACACGCCGCGACGATCCTGATAGCAAGAAAGATTACACCATTGATGGCATCCTTGGAGGTAATTCATTTCAAACGCTTGTTTTTTTGTCTCTTCCTTGACAGGCAGTTTTCTTTTGCTGAGTACGTCATCAGATATTCATTGATTTGATTAATCGTTGATTTATGTTTTTCGTATTTGATAATATTTTATTTTGCGTGAGGGAGTTGGAATTGGTAAATCAATATTGAAGAAAGGAATAGAAATAATTAAAGTCTGATTGTAAATTGCAAATTTTAATATTAAAAAGTGTTAAACGTGACAAATGTTGAAACGTGTAGAGTCATTCAATTTTGATGGGGCCATATATCGAAAATTGAATAAATCACGTTTGGATATTACGAATATTTTATTCGTTTGTATTTGCATTCAGAATGAATATACAGAGGTCCTAGATTAGTCTACACCAGATTTTTGCTGATTAAAAAAATCAAAATTACAAACGCAAACTGCAAAAATGTTGGCATGATTTTTTGAAACGGATGTTAGTAGTGTACAATAAATAATAAATTTAAATTCCATCACTAATCTGTCAATAAATCAAATCACTTATTAATTAAAACTCGCAGCAAACAAGGCAAATGAAATTAGCGTGAAACGTGCATTATTTACACGTAAATTAATTATAATAAATGAATAATAAAGCAGGTCTGTTAGCATTTGACACGATTCAAAGCAACACATTTTCATACTAATTAGAAGCAATCTTTGTATACGTATAATTACACGAATTAATTGAATTCCCAAATTATTTCCAAACGAATCCAATCGCATTTTCATTGTTTGCAATGTCAGTGGCAGTCTTTCGAAAAGCGCAGCGGATATAAAACGTTGAACAAAAGTGAATTGAAGATGTGAGGAGCCGACCAATCAGCCCGAAGGTAACCAAAGGTAAGTCGATGTACACGTAAGTCGACATGGGCTGGAGCGCCGCGACTTGCCGCAAAGAAGATCGCCGACGGACCCGATCGGAGATAACTACACTTGATGCGACACCTTGACACCCATCAAACTTCTTAATAATTTTACCATTCTGGCATCATCTTCGCTCGTTTTTATACGAGATATGGAAGATGTTGCAGTGTGGTTCTTACTCTGGTCGAGATATTCGAAAGCCGGGTGCGTGACAGTTGACATATTATGCCTGGCTTCGTACAATAATCGAGAGGTAACATAAATTAAGGCGGCATTTCATTAAAAGCGCATCGCGCACTCTGAAGAACTACTTGTATTTATTTTTTGAATACGCCTTCGTAATTCATAAATGCGCGCGTGTGAGCCTCGTTAAAAACGGATTTTGCTTGAAATTTTCATTTGTTTTGCGACGCAGATTATTGGCAAATGGAAAAATGCAATACCGCGAAGAAATGGATTCTTATTGCTTGTCATATTGAAGATACCTATTCTATGTGCGGAAAGGATTAATTCATATTGCAGGGATTATTAGTTTTAGCACTGGAGGGTTTTAGCCACTGGGAGGACCAAGGTAGCGGCTCTTAAATTGATTTTGAGCTCCACGTTTGTGTTTAGCTGTTGATATTTTTGGCTGATTTAATTCTAATTTGAATTCCAAACATGAGTTTTTTTTATAAGATTACAGACTTTTAGTCACGTGTGACACGTGTTATAAGTTTGTGAAGATTGGATAAAATCAATAATCTTTTAATAGATTATGTCTGTAAATAACCTAAATAAAAAAGTTTATTGAAGCAACGCGCTTTTAATAATTTTAATTAGAAAAAACGAAGATTGCTTTTTATATTTCGGGCATAGGGAAATTATACTGCGATAGGTGAATATTGGAAAACCAAATATTGAGTGAGCATCGCTTAGTGACTCCTAAAAGTTGTTCCTGCACCTACTTTTAGGAGTCCCTAAGCAAGACCTCAACATTGGGTTTTCCAATTTTGTAGATTTTAGTATCTAATTCTGTATTTCCCCTATTTTATCTGATGTCATCTCAAATTTAAACCTTCCAAAATGTTTAGTGATCTAAATCAGAAGTTCTCAACCACTTTTCTTGTGTGTGGTCTCCTGGATTTTGATAACTCTAGTTTTCAATCTCTTCAAATAAAACATCGTCAATTAAATCTTAAACAACTATGAGTATGAAAAAAAAGAAGAATTAACAAAAAATGATTATAAACTAATGTGCACGTGTATGCGTGAGAATGAAATTTTCTAATCTTCAAAAAGTCGTTCGTTTTTTTGCCAAAGTATACGTTCGACGTGGTTCCTTTATCCCGAAGTCAAACAGAACAAAACCAAAAGCCATTTAAAAAGCATTTGAGTCTCGCCAGACATCGCGGCAACAGTTGTCTTGGCCAAGAAGACTTTTTGGCGGCTTGGTGCGGTGTGTGAGGACTGTGGATGTTTTCGGTGTTTCGTTTCACTTAACGGTCTCACGCCTTCACGTCGTAAAGCCGCTAGCCGTAAAGGACGTAATACAAAACGTGCCGAAAAAGGACCGGACCCTTCATATATATTAATGAGACAGATTATTAGCCACTCGCATGCCACTATTAACATACTCTTTGGAATCGATGAACACCAAAACCCAATGAGCAATGCCAACGTAATCGCGATATGGTTTCTTTGAAATATTTCTATTCATTCTGTGGTTTTTCTTTTGTTTAAGAATATTACTATAAGCTTTTTTTACTTTGCTAAGTTAGTATAATCATTTTGCAAACATTAAGTATCTAAACTTTTGTGGATGTTTAAAGTATCGGTTGAGATTGTTATACTTTCCTACTGGAAAAATAATTCAATAATAAATTCTATGAGAGGTACTATATTTAATTACTTATTGTAATGGTAGTCATACATTCTAATTTGCCAGCTTATTCAAAAAGCTTGCTAGTTATATACATAAATAAACGTTTAACAATAGTATCTTTTGTAAGGAGCTGATTGTATGTATTCTTGAAGACATAAAAGCAAAACCAACCACATATTTTAAACAAAACCATATTTCAGGAGGTTGACTTCCAGTTTCATATAACATAAGGGAAGTAATGAACTGTAATAAAATGTTTTCAAATGCGAATCGTATTTCTCTGCGTGGGTGAAGTTTTTTCAGAATATAAAATTTTGCAAATTTTTTGAAACTAAATTAGACGGGGGACTGATTTTCTTTGGGGTGATAAGTGTTGCCAGCTCCCGGCCCACCCATCTACTGCGAGTCTTCCTCCAGAAATTTTTACCATAAACTCTGGAGCGATGGGCGACCTCAACCACAGAAATTACAAATTTTACATATAAAAAAATTATTGGAGAAAATTTAGATAATATTTTTTTAATTTTTTTGAGACACACGACTCTAAAATCAAGACGTGAGCAAAAACCAAAAGAAAAACAATCTAACAATATATAATATTTAGATATTTAACATAATATTATGTATATCCATATTGAATATTTTACAACGCTTCAAATTTTGATTGACTTTAAAGACAAAAAACACGTCTCGCCCACTTAATTGCTTTCCGTTAATTGCAGCCGCTTCTAGCATTATGACAAGTTGCGTAACACTTCCACATCAAAAAAAGCACAACGAATGCTTCTAACGAGGGTGGATGCGAATGTAGCGAGTGTTAAAATTCACCAATAAACCACATATTTGTCACACATTTTTGTTGCGGCGAAAGATTATATTCGGCACCGCTCCAGTTCCTTTTTGAAATTCAATTCTTTCATTCGGCGATGTGACTTATTCTTTTATTTCTTCTTTAAAGATGCCGCCGCTGGCTTAACTTTATAGCTCCAGAAAAGTGGGTTTAAATATTTTATATGTTTCCAAATTTGAATTTTAGCATTCGATAATCCCAGTAAGCACAGTTACATATCTGATACATCTATGTTACATAAAACTTGTAACATTAAACCCCTAGGTTATGTATCCTACTTGGCGCAGGTATGTATCATAGATGTATCAA
>JASKGN010013871.1:0-14064 GCA_030556245.1 Falagria sp. GC000072 | reverse complement strand
TATTATCAGATTTATAGTAGATATATAGGCACTTGGGATATCTGGAATACTCATATACAATAAATGGAGCAATAAAATTCAGATTGAACGAATAAATATACCCAGAGTTGGTATGTCAGGAAGAATATCCAAATAATTCGGGAATTTAGGGAATTTATTAATAAATCAATTATATGAACCAAAAAAAATTTAATTTCAATATAATATCCAACAACAAAAAACTTTTATAAGAAATAAATAAGTATTTAAAATTTTCAATTTAGAAAATTAAAAAAAAAAATTAAGAGCTTTACAGAAGATATGCGTACAAAGCGATAATCTCCCATGTTTCACATATAAAATAAAATTTCAAACGTTTACTGTTTTATCACAGGTTTTCCCCATTTTAGCAAAGAAAAACATTTAACATCCCCACCTCAAAACTCTGATACTATTAAATCTCTACCACTTGCTTCCATATAAACATTTCCTTCCGACCTGTTTTCTCTCGCTGCTTTTTATGAAAGCGCCCGCTTGTCGAGATTTAATGTACGGCAAGGATGATATTTTAGGATTTTTATATACGAGCAAAACTTTATAATACAATTTGCCAGCATAGCTAGTAAGCTACAGCCGCGCTGGCTGCACCATTCATTTTACTTTCTGTTTTACTCTCCGGACAAAAAAGTGCTTAGACTACCAACCGCTAACAACAAAAACCATTGGACAGCAGCTATAAGGTGTATAGAGTGCACCTTGGCACTTGGTGGAGACGCCGGGTTGGTATTGCCACCACCGCCTCGTCGACTTTTTAGCGCTTCTCTTGTCGGAATTTTTATAGTTTACTACTGGCTGCCGGCAGTCCGAACGCGAAGATAGAAACACTTGAAAGCAACCCCACTTTTTACCTCGAAACTTCCTTTAAATATTTTACAGTATGTTGAATGCTGTTGAAGCTATGACGATGCTCGTAAATTTTGCTATCTTGTTGTTTATTAAATCAAGACGCTCGTTTACCTTTAATTATAATTTACCAACGGAAATTTATTCATTCGCAACGTGAATACATGAATAAACGATGTGTAATAATGCATTTTTTATTAAAACATGCTCTTTGTTAAAGGTGTTTATGAGAAAATATGTTTTGCTCTATTAAAATTTCAACCTTGAAATAAATTAATAAATATTTAAACCAAACAAAAAAAGAATCGAAAAGTTAATCAATAACCCAATTGTCAAACACAGAGAGTTAAGGGGTAATCAGCAAACAAAGCTATTAAATCTATTCAAACGCACCCTCGATTTGAAATTAGCCACGTCATTCGTGTGGCCTAGGAAACAGATTTTCTAAGGATCCGTTTGATGAAACGAAAGCAGCCCAAACACATATGCGTGCAAGGGAAAATCATTAATTTACTTTTTATTCCGAATGGGTGAAATTTGGACGAATTTCCGAATGCAGATAGAAAAGGAATAAATGAAGTTGAGGTCCATTAGGCACGTTACGCAACTTTCTGAACATTCGGTTGCATTTATCAGGCGAGCGAAAACCGCATACGACGGCTACCCATTCTCGCCACCCTGTGAGAAGCGTGCAAAAGCACCGCCAGAGTGATTGGTACCGTGACCGGACTCATTTCTCATTCCCACTTGGCAAAAACTCTTTCATTTCCCGCATATACTTGTGTATGAAAAACCTTCTCGTTTCTTTGTCGCGTGTGCGGGTCCTTACCTCCTCACACGGTTGCTTTGTTTTTGTAAAAGTCGTGGGTGTAATATGCCCTTGATAGAGGTTATGAATGGCGATAGGAAACCAAGCCATTGAGTTTAATTTTAGTTTTGTTTTAAATCCTTATGAGGGTTGAATGATGATGATCGTTAATGAGGCGTTAATTTATCAAACGATTAGAAAACTTTCTTGGCGATCGATAGTAATAACACTTTAAAATGGGTTTCCATTGAGGGTGAGTTGTTGGCAAAGCATGGGGGAAGTACTTGCAACTCGTTATATGGCTTCAAAAGAAACAGCTGTATCAGCGTTTTTTTTTAAATTCCTTTTTGGAAAAAAAAAATGTTAATTTTAGAGAGAATTTTCCTCAAAGTAAATTCTACCCAGTATAAATTATTAATATTTAAATTATTTTGCAAGAAATAATTTCAAGGTCTAACTAAAATTTATAACTTGCTGATTAAAACCTTGATTTATTAAGTTCTTAACATGAAAAACATGTCGAAAGATAAAAAGATAATCCTCGACATGATTAAACCCTTAGAAAATTTACGAAGTCAATAAAATATTGTATAGGCGAAATTAAAATCGCAAAATCAAAAAGCGTTTACCCAGCTGTTTTCGATGTGCAAACCTTGAATCTCTTAAAGACAGATGGATCTCGAGCAATCAACGCCCCTGTACAAAAACCATCACTTCAAGACTACAGCCCCATTCAACCAGCAATCACATAGGCATTCAATAAACCACATCGACTCAAGCTTCCTTTTCTTCCTTCCTCTCCTAACCAGATAATTCCGCAATTTTACGCTCATCGAAGGAAATACTTATATAATAAAAAACGGGAATAAATAAGCGCACCCGCAGTTATCCCCTTGTGTTCTTTATTTTTCTTGTTGGTTCCTGCTGCGCTCTCGAAGCGAAAAAAGCAGCGATGATGGTCTACTTCTTCCTCTTTTCGCGATCGTCTTTTTTTGGGAAGAGAACTAAGAGATGAAGCTCGTTAAGCGCTTCAAAACTTATATCATATAATGTTGTCGATTCTTTACCGCCGCTTGTTCGCTTCCACTGAATGTTAATTAAGCCGAAAGGTAAATAGGGTAAGCGGGCGCTTCATTGAAATGCACAAGCAGGTACCGGGATGTGTCAGTGAATCTTTGTGTTTCTTGATGAGCCAAGAATCGCTTCTTTCTTTTGTTTCATTTTGTTGTAGGTTTTTTTTTTGTCTGGAGGAAGTTGAAAAGTTTCTTTCCACATGGAAATTTATTTGTTCCACTTTTTAATTTTTGTTCAAGTTTGAAATTTCTTTCTTTTGATATTGAACTTTTTTAATAATCAGAAGGAAAGTATTATAATTATTTTTTAAATAATAGGTGTTTCTATATTATACTGGTATATTTAATCCGGTAATGTGGAAATCCCATGCAAATATTGTGAGCAGTAACACATGTGGCTGCCACAATCGAGGCGTATTAATTTGGCCACAACCGAGTGAAAATCATGCAGACATTTATTTTTCCGTGGGTACCAAGTCCAACGATTGCATAATGATCTGAAGCGTATTGGTAAATAGCAAGGGATACGTGTGGCTATAACGCACGTTTCGCCGAGTATTTAAAATGACAATTAAAATTAACCGCGCAAAGCAAACAAACATTGTGTACCACTGGTGTAACAAAATATAATATAGTGATATTATATGCATGTGCCATTGTAATAATAACATTGCGCAATGGTTAGGAACATTGCACTCGAGTTGAGCGAATACGCCATATCCGAATTTAACAAATATATAATTAATGTTAATTCAGACCACACAGGGTGTTAATTATTGAAATATTTCACAAGAGAACAAACAAATGAATTTGATATTTTGTATTTGACTCTTTTTGGAAATGAAACGCAAACATGCAAGATTTTAATAACATTTGGGTAAATTAAATCTTTTACCACGATCTGCATTCTGGCAACCGTCAATTTCATATAAATATTTTTATTTATAGCCAAATATTTATTCGTTTAACAATTTTGTTAGTGGTTTGATTGAAATTTATATAGTTTTATAGATATTTTTCAATTTATTCTTTCAATGGCTTTTATGCTTTTATTTTCAATTAGTTTAAGTGCATATGCAATAAATATTTTTATTTTTATTACTAATCTAGCGGTATTTGTGTATCCCTAATTGGTTCTATTTGAAATTTCCACAAATAAAACAAATAAATTAAATTTTTAAAATTCAATCAAATAAAACCCTTTACAAATCATTCTAAAACCCAAAATTTTAAATTTTGCCAAAGCAATCAATAAAATTTATAAATAATTGAAATGATTAAATTCCCAAATGAAATGCATTCGGCAAACGGTGTTAATGCTTGAATACCAACTGCTAGGAAATATTTTTCGTTTTTCGTTTCGTTGTGAAATCCCGATCGAATAGGTTACGTGTCGGTTATACACGCGGGGCACCCTTCCCCAACATATTTTCGAAAGCATTGGCTAAGGCTGCCACTTTTTTCGGTTATCAGCACGTTATCGTTTTTTAGAGCGAGTCACGTTACTATTTCGTGCTGTGCTCGGCGGGGTCGGTTGCAGGAAACGAGGATCTGGAATGAAACGAAACGAAAATGAAATGGAATAAGCAAACTTGCAGAGGGAAAAACCCGACTGAAGGAAAACAAACTATGCACAAGTAACCTGCTTGCCAGTAGGTAGATTCCAATTAGCTCCAGGTTTTGCTTGTTGTGTCGAGTTTCTTTACCGCTAAAAAGAAATAAAGGAAGAAGGAAGTCTGGTGAAAATTAAATGCGGAGGCGTATTCTCATTATACTATATATAGCTATTTGGACAAAACCTCCAATATAATCAAAATTTGTTTCCTTTAATAATAAAACTAAAAGGCCATAAACGGAATGGCGAATTATTAGTCTCCGTGATGGGCAATTTTGAAGCGACGACATTCGGGATCCCAGCAATAAATTATAATGAAGTAGAATTCCGCGAACTATTTACATGCGCATCTACCATTACTCAAATGGCAACCATTTGAAAAGCTGCTCTTCGACTGATTATACTGCTTTGAACACAAGAGGCTTCTGTTTCATTCGTTCACCCTTGCAAATATCTCAACTGCGTCACGTATGCTAAGTAAGTCTCGTTGTGAGTAAGTCGCAACTTTAGGGCCCTAATACGACTTCACCCCGGCGCTAAGATTACAGATAACTTGATAACTGTACATGTAATTGAACCATAAAGACATTTCGAGTGAACTGTTCAGATTTTGCATATTCATTTGGGTCAAAGTTGAAGATTTAAATTTTATTGTTTTCTAAGATACAAAAAATTTAATTTTCGAGATGTAAGCTTGAGTTTTGTTCAAAAGGCGAAAGAAACGTTATTAGATTAGGCTCCATAACCAGAAGTATTGATATTTCCATGAATTTATGAACTCGCGACGTGCACAGAATATTAATACGGACTTTACTTTTTGTTTCTCACACGAACGAGACACACAGTTGCTAACGGACATGCTTATATTTGCAGATCGACGACTGGCGATGAAGATGGAGGACGAAGGGCGGTGTGTTCTTGTTAAGAAAAAGATTTTCAAGTCTTGTAAAATAATAAATCACCGTTCGCTGCGTTTTGCTTCGGCTCGAGAAAACAAAGTTTCCAGTTGCTTTAACTTATAAATGTACATAAAACATTTCTTCTCCTCGGTTAGCTTTTCTTTTATGTTTTTCTCCCGGCACTCCCAACACCCTCGTTTGGGAAATATGAAAACATGGATAAATCATTTAGTCGTTGTGTTCCTTTTTGTTTTCCTAAATAATTCTTATATATGGGGGTTATTTTTGTTGTTGGCTAATTGTTTTCTAGACCCTCATAATAAAATAAGGAAATTCCAAAATTGTTTGCTTTATTGGATAGGACAGGGTTGTTCTTAAATTGGCATCATGCCAAAGAAATTTACTTCGGAATGAAACATTTATTTGATTTACCTACGTTATATTTATTTTTATCAAGAAAAATTTTAATTAAACTTTGAACGAAATAAAATATTCACTTCGGGATTTGTTTCTACACTACATCAAAGAATTCTAAATTGCTTCGGGAAGTACCATATGTGATGCTGGAAACACACCGGTTGTTTCCGAAACAACTGGTGACAAATTGCAAGTGGAACTTAGTTTTACTTGAGTTTAGGAAACTAGTCTGGACTAGAACACCTTAATATGCAATTCGCAAGTCTCCAACGGTCAACATTTTCAACCGCACCAAGTTTCACAATCCTGTGACAGATCCTAGTGCACCATTCTCAATTGCTCAACTATAGGCCACACGAGTCCTGGAGTTCTTTCCGGTTCATGGCAGTACATCAGGATAGAGTACAGCATGTAGACGAGGATAGATTGAAGGTGGAAAATCCAACCGTCTGGCGGAAATGGCCATCTGTGAGTCATTAATACCTGTTTCTCAACGATCAAACATGCTCTTGTTCGCAATTTATCAGCGCAGTTTTCTTTTTCTACGATTAGGTTGATGCTAATTCTAACAAGAAAAAGGAAATTTTAAATAATCGTTTTTGGCAGCATTTAAGGAATTTCTAAAACATCTACCCTCTTAAAGTGTAGTAATTTGGGTGTAAAGTGACAATAATGAAATTATCAAGTCTAAGAATTCAATTCATTGAAAGCGACTTAATGTTCTTGTCCAGGGTACATTCTAATTTGGCATAGAAGATTTTCCTCGTTGTTTAAAGTTATTAAGCAATAATCGACAAATTGCTTACATAATTTGTTGATCCGATTAAAGCTTTGCGAAACTTTATGAGTCAAATTTTAATAACGATGAGCACGTTAATTTCATTCCGAAACTGTGCTAATTCATTTACGCAATTATGTCAGCCAGAGTTCTACAAGGATATGTCCCGTCCCAGCTGCTGACTACCGGGAGTGGTAGCGATTTTAGTGACATCGCGCTCTTTGGCTAAATCTACTAATACTAAGCTAAGTCTGATGTAAACTAGACACAACTACTAAAGTCCTGATATGCATTGCGTTAGAATAGTGTGCATTAACACTTTATAAATGCGTGTGGGGTTTATTGATCAAACGAACACTTTGATCAAGGTATATGTGCACCTTAGAAGATTGTAACGTGTTTCTGTTGTTGAAGGTGTGTTATTTGCCCTTTTAGACGTTCCGCCTGCGTGAATCTTATTGATAAAGTTTCTAGACTTTAATCTACTCCTTTGTAGAAAATGGAAGATTGTTTGTAATTACATCGGCGTTTTAAGACGAAGGGAAAGTGTTGCTTTTGTTTAAGTTTCTAAACGAAATATTAATTTTGAAAATTAAATAAATAAATATTTTTTTCTGGCGATACTTTTTCTCGGATTATAAATTGAGTGTTTGAATTGAAAGGATGATCACGCAGAGGAAATGTGAAAATATCACGGGGTGATGCACATTTGTCAGCATCTCATGTTTTTCGACATTTTTATCGAGAATTCTGAAATGGCGAAGGACGGAAGGAGTATGAGACGTAGACGACAGGAACGCTTCGTTTCATCGTTTCCTATACATAATACATCTAAGTTTATATAGAATGTTTACAACTTTTAAAAATATTAACTACAGCACTTTATTCTTAGAAAACTTCACTTTGCAAAATTGATTTAAGTTTGTTACAAACTATAAATTCTTTGATTAATTAAATCCAAGTGAAAATTAGAAACTAATCAATTTGAAATTGAAATTTAGAAAAGTTGTTGTGTAGTTATATGTTGCAACTCTTTATATAAATCTAGATGTTGCGTTGGTTTGCAATATGTATTATAGTCCGTCGTTTTTGGCAGCGGGAGCAAACGGCAGACGCGCAAGAAAAACTACGTCTTGTGCCGAATCCCGTCTAACAATAAATATATTTCAGGTTCGATCATACATTATTAGGTAACGTTGAAACGCAGCATATGGATATGATTGATGCCCTCGTATAGCTCAGACGTTTACCCCCTATGATATAGTTAAGACTATAGGAAACTTCAACTCTTCCAAGTCTCAAGTATTTCAAACCAGGTTAAGTTACACATGTTACAAGGGTTATAAACTATAAGAAAATATTATTTTCAATAAAAACTTAAATTATGACTGGAATTTTTATAAGTATATGAAACTTTAACTACAGCACTAATTTTTAATATTTTTAGTTTCCAGTAAAAATTTAACATTGGAAATATGAAATGTGAAAAGTTACTTACCACTAATAGTTTGGAATAGAATTTAGAAATTCGTGGATTAGTGGTAATCTTATACCTAAATTTGTGTAAATTGTTATTCGCGTTTATTGTGAGCCTGTGTTGAATGCAATCGACGTGCAATTTTGAAGACGGAATTAAATTAGTTCCTATTATTTTCCCCAGAAGCTTAATTGCGCCTGAGGTGTGCAAAGAGCAAACTGCAAAGTGTAAATGTAAACTTTGAAATAGAGAGAGGTGTTTCACAAAACTAACCTCTTTGCGAAAGGGGTTGCAATACCAACGAAGTTGAATGCAAGTGTACACAGTTACCCCGGAATTCAATCGGGTTGAGGTAGCAAACCGACTTCATATATAGAACGAACCCTCTCAAGGACAACCAACCACACTATCCAGTTGATCTTTTGTTTTCTTTATTTGTTAAGCAAGCAAACTTTTATTAAACAACGAGAAGAAAGAATCTAAAGTGTAAAAATCGAGAAGCTGGTTTAAATTTCATGAAATAGATGAAGTCACCATTGCATAAAATATATTCAAACATATTCAACCTTCCAAAAATTACTTTGTCACGGAACGCTAATATCCAATTATCTTCGAGGCGAGGTCGCATTAGATTCAGCAGGTCACAACGCGCTTCGCCTAATAATTTCCGTTTTTCTCGTACGCGTCCTATCCAATCTCATCTCGCAGCATATTTTCGCAGGCTGTTAAGATCTTCGCGACGCTCCCCTTTTGTACATGCTACAACACGCAACGTTCTTGGAGAAAAATCAATCAGAATTCGTATACGCTAGACGTATTAGCGTATACATTTCCGCTAAGATTTTCCTGCGCAGCTGGAGCTTTATCTTCGAACGAGGGAGAACAAAAGGAGAAAAAAACTTGCGCCATATAATAACTACGGACGAGGATTAATCAAAAAGTATGCCTCCGGAGGGCCATAAAGCAAAACAAGCTCTAAGAATGGATTTATTCCGCAAGTTTTAACGCGGGCGAGTAGGGCAACTTAAGAATATCCCTTATGTTTTTCGGACGCAATGAACGCGATAGCCTCGAATGCATCATAGCAATATTCACTGAAATATGAGCCATTATGTCAAATTATCTAAATTATTGCGTTCGAGTCTTGCTATTTTATTATGTTCCAGTGTTTTAAATTCATTATTAAATTCATAAGGAGGATTGATAGTAGAATTAAAATTTTGTTAAAGAGAAATTGAAATTTTAACATTTTAACATTTTAAAGTGAAGTTGAGAACTTTAAATATTGGTAATGTTTGTAAACAAAAGGATTAACTTCTCAGTTTTACATTTAATTTCGCTTTGTAGACTCACTGAGACATCTATCACATAAATTCTGTATTAAAATTTAATTCAATTTATTATTTCATTGGAATTTGAAATTAATTTAATGGAAAAATGTTTATATAGTCAAAAATTAATTAATTCGTATTTATTAGTTCTAAAAATAAATAAATGTTCCAAAATAAATAGAAAATTGGAATATTTGATTATTAAAATTAATTTAAATTGACAATTCAAATCAATAATTACTACAACCCTTTTTATACAAAACTTTAATTGCAAGCACTTTATCAACAATTAAAAACATCTTAAATCCCCTTCATATTTCCATCCCAATTAAAAAATTCTAGAATTATTAATGTTCATTATAATTTAAACACTTTTATAGCTTGAAAACCATAAACCTTCGACTTTTATGCTTTACACGAGAAAACAACGAGTTATGTTATTCTTACCTCAGTCTTAAAACCAAGACATTTCCTAAGAAAAGAAAGAATATAAAACTAAACCGCAGCACTTTAAAACCCTACCAACTGCCCTAATTATAAAAGACCTTTTTAAAATAGTTAATAATGGCATTTAGACACTTTGCATATTAATGGCCTAATGTAATTTTAATTTAAGAAGTGGAAGAAAGACAAGTAACGTTAATGTTGAAGATCATGAGAAAGATGATGAGCTTATAGTGAAATTGTAAGAAGAAGAAAACTCTTACAGGGTGTAAGCAGTTTTTCCACGAAATATTATGTCTCTGGTGGAAAGTTCTCTTAGCAATTTGTAGCCTTCCGAGATTCTAGTTAGAATGCATTAAAAGTTTCATGAAGAAATGCTACTTATATGAGATGAATAAGAAGAGTTGGTTGCATTGTTTATTAGTTATGATATTATAACTTAGATGCAAATCCATTACCTTCAATTAAATCTTTGTTTTTGGTTCTTATTTACTTTGTTCCAAGTTGAAAGTTTAATAATTCATGATAATTCTTGATGAAAGTGATATAGTTTTAAGTGATAACTTAATATTTTTAAATAAAACATTAAAATATTCAGTTTGAGTTAGGAACTTTTGTAATAAATATTTAAGTTATAACTTAGCACGTCGTTGGTGTAAATAAAGTAAAGAACAAGCAAGTATTCAGCTTCTGTGATTGCTTAAGACATAAATTATTCTGGAACGTTACAAAATTGCAATTAAAAAGCTGAACCAATTACGTTTTACTCTCCAATAAGAATTGAAATCTATCCCGTAACAATTTTAATAAGTGTCAAAACAGCAGTTGAAAAATGAACTTTTATTGAAACTTTCCAAAATTCAAATTTACAAACAGCCTAATTATTTCTATAAATTCTTAAAACAAAGAACAATAGAAATTACAGATAAAAGCTTTCCAAATTTCAGCAAGCACATAACCCACCCCAATCCAAGTAACAAAAGTTGCAACTGTTTTAAAAGCTAATTGAAGACGTCTGTTTCCACTTTCCACAGGCATTGAAAACTTCCCCTGAGGTCTCCTTAAATTCCACAAACCATAAAGTAAAAGGACAGTTCCTCCCCACACTCTTCTTTCCTGTTTCGTTTTTCTTTTTCTTCTTTTTTTTCAGTAACTCCATAAGATATAAAGATGCGATCTAAATATCTGAGCTTTGCTAAAAGAATCCACCCTCAGGCACACAGGAAATTTTCGAAATTGTTCAATAACCAACCAAACATTATTACTCCGAGGGTATTTGTTGGGTTGCGTAGGAAGCATGAAATCCTGCTGCGTGGCATAACACATATAAGAGATATGTCACTGCGGGACCTGCGAACTATCAGCGTCACAACGAATCGATAAACACATCGAAAACGAGCGATGATTTCATGTGCATTATTGGCGCCGCATCAATACACATCACGGTTGCACGCCGCGAGGGGTTGTTTTTATTTTCCACGAAGCAATAAATTTCGCTCGTCCTACGAACGCAGCTAGGGGGTGCTCGTTTCGCTGCGACAAAACATGGATCATCTACTTATATACCGACGATAAATCAGCCTCTCCTTTTTATCCCTGATATCTTACTAGAGCTTCTTTTCCAACGGCGCGGGCGCCACATCCAAAACTCGAGAGAGTGAAATGAGGGAGACGAACGGAAAGTGGAGCACTGAGGAAACTCACATCTTCCGAATAAGTAACGAAGGAAAGAAGAAGGATTCCTCAAACGAACGAAAATGAAGCACTTCACTACACGAGACATGCTGTGTGCCGTACGGAGCGAGCATTTCTCTAATTAAGTAGATAATAAATTTGCGTGTAAGCATGTCTTAATGTGCAGCGCTTATTTTCGCGGCCGCTTTTTTCCTCGTGCTTTTTTTTACAACTTGTTTACTCCTTTCTTATTAATCTCGCTTAATATCATCTTTCTAGAGCTGCTGCTTACGAAGCAACTCGGAAACTTGGTTCTGTTTCTTCAGCGTTAATTTCAAGGGTTAAATGAGTGACGAAATAAAAATATTATAATTATAAGTTAGGGTTTTTCAACTAGCAGGGTTGGTTTTAAAATTCTTGCTAAATTATATTTTCATAATTTTTTATATACCACTTTTATTTTAAACCAACTCTGCTTTTCCTCAGAGTTGGTTAGTTAAAGGTCTTCTGGGTATTGCAACGTTTAGACATACATTTTACTTTACTTTACTATTTTAAATAATTTTCTAGAAACGAACAGGATATTTAATTACATCTCATTTTTTTTAAGCAAAACTTTATTAATTGAATTTAATTAAATTTAACAGAATTTCACATATCAAATATTTACAAATAGAAAATGGTATACGAACAAATATAATTATAGTTCTCTAAAACTGTGAAACAAGCTTTAATTTTCACGAAATAAAGACTAAATATAGACAATAGAATTGTTCGCCAGTAGTCCCAATTTTTCCAACTACATGCTTGTCTATGAAATTAAAACCGCAGTGTAGCGGTGGAAAATTTACACACGCCGTGTTTTGATTACAAATTTCAGTTGAGTATAATTGTTATAGCAAAGATACATCGTGGCACGGACAGCCGCCAGTTTGCTTCCTTTCACTGACTGAATGTTGCAAAAAATTGCGAGCGATAGATTCGCGTGCATCGAATGTAGATTGGATCTACCCTTCAACGTGCCTTTGGCATTTAGTTTACATTAAAAGTTTAAATTTAAATAAAAAATAGAAATTCTCAAAGGGTTAAAAAATAAATGTAAATAAGTAATATAAATAGAGTTTAAAAAATATATTTTTATTCTTAGGAAGTAATCATGATGGTATTTGTTTTATTTATATTTTATGAAGTTTAGTATTGTAACTTAGATAATATTCGAGTTGCTAGTTGTTGGTTTAATGATTATTTTATTATTTGGTTTTATTGTGGAATATGTGGTATCGGACCCTGTATATGGGGTTGCATTTAGAAATAGGCGAATGTAGGTTGAACGATAATGTATACGTTCGTTGAGTATTCCGTTCGTGTAATTATTATTCATTCAAAGTTTTGAAACGTGTTGAATATAGAATAATAGACTTTGTCATTTCTGTCGTTGGTTTTGCTGTATTAGTTCTTTTCTATGTTGGTGGTGAGTTCTCTTTCAATTAACCGTATGCATTATTAATCTATTTATAGCTTTGTCTTCAGTTCATTTCGTTTTTGGACTGACATACAGATATTATTAGCTTTTATTAAAAATTAAAAGATACTAAAATTCTAAAAATATGGACATAAAATATTAAAGTATTTAATTACTAAAAATATAACTAAAAAAAATTAACTATATCTCATGATTTTACAAAATTTTAAAAATTTAATTTATATACTAGTTTTGGTTTTGATAATTTCCGAATTTTCCGAAACTTTCCCAAGACTTTTGAAAAATCCTGTATATTTTTTGTTATTAAATATAAAAGATTTTAACAAGTATTTTAACGGGTACTAAAGTTGTCTGTGGCAAATATGTTGTAAAATATACTATTGTCAAGTAAATACATTTAAAACCAACGAGATATGACGTAATAAGTACTCAAGAGCAGTTTACATTTTATGCTTGATGAATGATAAATATTACACTTTATATACATAATATTTGCATGTAAAAGAAAAATATTTTATACACAATGAAGAATTTATTTCAAGAAATTTTTATAAATAAAATTTAAAAGTTCTATTATTTATGTAACACATATTATACCTGCCCGGCGCATCCACTGGAAACTTGGTATAAAAAAAAACTACAAAAAGCCAAAAGAAATATGGAACTTAATAATTCACAAAACAAATAAAGAAAAATTAATATTATTTACTTTTATTTTATGTCACATCCCTTGTTGTTCTGTTTTTACATCATTCGCACAGTCATAGCACCTTTATAAAAAACAATGTGGACAAAACAAAGTCAGTCAGTCCTTCTTTTCAGTCTTTTTAGAGTCCCATGGCGTTTCTAAATAAAACTGTCATGTCGAATGAATGCTCAGGTACGTGTTTGGCTCACGGCTCTTATTAAAAGCTTTCTTACATTTCGCACAATGTTTCGTCCTTCCTAAACAAAGTCTTTTAACATTAAATATTTTGAAATTTTATATTTTCTTATATCTTAATTATAAAAATAAATTTAAAATAATCCAAATCAAAAATGGCAAAGATTTAAGAGTAAATAGAACGAGATTTAAAGCAAACAAAACAAACATTTAAAGTAGATCGTAGTAGAATTCAACGTTGAGATTTACGTAGAAACGCAATAAAGAAGTGTAACGTAATCGTGTGGCTGTCGGTAGTCA